>OX637866.1:14221841-14324230 GCA_951802705.1 Netelia virgata
TATCACCTTGTCTAGAAACAAATTGTGGCGAGGTGCAATTTTCCGCCTCTTTATAGAGAAAGTAATCGAGTCACAATTCGAATTTGAATCTAGTTGACACATTTTTTGAGTCGAGATGCTACTGTCTCCCGGATATCGCAGCGCCGTCGGTGTCCGAGTGGGCCGGAGGCTAGCGAGCTTGAAGAGAGAGTTACTCTACAATCGACCGGCTACCTTGATCGATCTATTTTCTTCACCTGCTATTAGCAAAGTTAGAGTCAGAAATATAGCCTTAACAGTACACGTGGTATTATGGTCTGAAGGAGAATATTTTCAACCACAGTGTGAAATCAGTGAGTTACATCATTCTGTAACTCAACGAGAATAATGACCGACTAACTGCAAAGAATTTCACCGCTTCATCCTCCCTTTCTATATAGAAGGCAAGGCGTGGGAGAGTGAGTGAGATAGGAGAAAGTGCGTACCCAGTCAATGCTACGAAAAGTAAAAAGGTATTTCTCGAACAATAAACGAAGTTATTGGGTTTATTTCCTTGAGATTGTCACTCCTCGTCATGTGACTTTCGTATTAAATTCGATTGTTGCGAAGTCTCGAAACGAGCTTACGACCCCGGTGCCGCGTCTCGTATAATCACGCGAGTTTAGCCGGCACCTCGGGGCCAAGTCAAGGGCCCATAATTGTACCTTCCTTGCGCTCAACAATTTCTTTTTCCGGAGGAGTTCAAAAGTTTGGAAATTTGATGAATTAAACGGCACCTTTTGTCCGATACTCGCTGTAAATAATTTCGTAGTTATCGCATTACAAAATACATAAAGAATTTTCAGGATTTATCGACAAAATATAGCGAAGCCATTCCTTTACCAAATCAAGAAGCAGCGAAATTTGCGAAAGCGCTCGTCGCCAAAATAATATGCCGATTTGGCGCACCCAATACAATACTATCTGATCAAGGTACACACTTCCTTATTACGACCTCCAAGATAGTTTGCAAATTACTGAAAGTCCACAAAATTCAGACTACGGCATATCACGCAGAATCAAATGTAGCGGTCGAACGATCGCATCGAACATTGGCAGAATATTTAAAGTGGTACATAGAAGAGGATCAGGAAAATTCGGACGAGTGGCTGTCATACGCGATGTTCTCATGCGACACCGCACAGTGCCACTGGATATACGCTCCATGAACTCGTATACGGAACGCTGCCGTCTTACCGACGTCGGTAAAGACAGAGCCTCGACCGACCTACACTGTCGACGATCTTGTACAAGAAATACGTGAGAGGCTCAGAGCCGCATGGAGTCTCCTGAGAAAAATTTTATTGGATCAAAACAGAAGTCTAAGCAATCATTCGACAAAAAGATGAGACCCCCTGAATTTAGGGTAGGCGACAAAGTATTGTTAAACGACGAGACTGTACGGCAGGAACGATCAATGAAATTAACCCCGAAACGGGTCGCATCCTACGACATCATCGAAAGAATCTCGTCCGCCACCTATGTATGAATAATAAAAAAGGAATGTAGGTCCCTGAAGGTTTACGCGACCCGCTTAAAAAATTGCGTCGAATATTAAAAACTCCAAAATTGACGAGCCCATTCATAAATAAATAAAATTTCATAGAAACCAAAGATTAAATAAATCAATAAAATATTCATAATAATAACAATTATTCAAATAACTAAATAAATAAAAATCGATAAAAATTAAAATTTGAACGAATAAAAGAGAGGAGACTACTAATTTCTTTCATTAAATTAATAAATAAACTGAAGTTAATATTGATAATAATAAATAATTTATTTGTTAAGTTATTTTTCTGGGAAAGAAGTCGCTTATACCTAAGTTTCCTTAACTAAATAAAACACGAACGCCGAAGAATGAAGGAAAATACATTTTTGTATTAAAAGGTACGGCAAATAGCCGCACCCCTTCCGAATCCATATTATATACATACAATATTGCATACCACATAAAATAATTCCAAAATATTAAAAATCCAAATAAAACGTAATTTGAGTAATTTTTCACACATTGAGAGTGAAATAAAGCAGAATATATAAGCCAAACTATTCGTAAGCCACGTGCTAACAGCTCGGGTACGGCGTACATGACGAGAACAAGCGGCGCAATCAGATGAAATCCTCCTCCATCTCGTCGTCATGCAAAAAAACGCCGTCCCCCCACAGCGCGTCGACAGCACGATGACCCGCTTCTCGTCCTCGACGGACTCTCATTGCCCTTCGGATCAAGCAATTCATGACAAACGACCCGACCAACATTGTTTGAGGCCGCCAAAAAGCCTAAAACAACGCAAAAAAAAGAATAAATAAAAATCGCGCCATAAAATATATTAAAACACTACATAATTTAAGGGGTCACGTACAGTTAGGACTTCGAAAAAAGGGGTTTTTTGCGAATTTTTTTTGGGGATACATTTAAATAATTAATCGTAAATCTTTTTCCATACAAAAGACATATATTTTAAGTAAATAATACAATTTTTTCATTGCAAAATATGCAGAAATTTTTCCATAACCGCACGTAATGTAGGGGTCCCAAAAAAAAGGTCCTCCGCGGTGATCAGTGCAGCTCGTCACCGGATCGTCTGAAATCAAAATAAAAGTAGAGATCGTTAGTTAATGACATAATGCTCCGGTTGATCGAAGGATTTGAAAATTTTATGATTTTTCACAAAATGGTGGATGTTGGAAGTCAAAGTTGTGTTTTCGACCCAAATTTTGCTCACATTTTCAGCTATAAAAAAAAAATAATCGCATAGAAAAATCCTTCGTTCATCCGGAGGACAATTATGTCTAGAAAAAGTGAGCAAAATTTCAAGTCGATCGGTAAAGCCGTTTCCGAGGTACAGTGATCACCGTGTTCGAAAACATAGTTTCGAGAAAAACGCATTCAAAGTTTTCAGTACGATTTACATGCAGAAGAAAAATTTATGTCGGGACTTACAGTGAATCGTCTATTCCAGCACCATAAACGGTCCCTTCTTTCTCTTTGTCAGCTGCCCGAGCGGTAATTTTGAGCCTTCGTCGCATTATTCTGGCCTGTCGAGTATTCTGTGTTCATCGTCGGGCAGCTGTCGCAACTCGAATAGAATCCTCTTCCTTGGCGAAATCGTGGGCGTGAGGTCCTAGTTTAATCCCCATAGCGTCAAAAATAGATAATAGTCCTCGTGCACCTTCGTTGAATGTGCAGGTAGCAATATTGGTGGCTATGCTGACGGTTGTAAAACTTGCAGGTAAAGTTTTTGGTATGATTTTCCACACGCTCTGATTGAAACTTTCGTTGCTATTTTGCGTAAATCCTCCAATACATCTTTGTAATAACTCATCGTTTGTGAGTGCTTCATAAATAGGATGTAGAGCATTTGCGACGATTTCTGGAAAGGCGGTGTAATCGTGCTCGAAAGACTCCAACTCATTCTGCGCCTTTGCCTGTTGATATTTACACCATGAGTCAGCACCCGGTGGGCAATTATCATGCTGCGGATTTTCATCCGTAGAATTTTTATGGTAAAATGTAGCCCAGATGGCTGTCTTCATTTTCTCAGCAGAATCGCAGTTGTTCCGAATAGCATTGCCATAATATTCAGACAATTGGTCTATCAATTTACCGGTCAATTTTCCTTTACCGCCGAGTCCTTTGGTCTTTTTTTCAAACCACGTAGACGCGTACCCATCCGTTTCTGAACGTGACCAACGCACTCTTTTTTTGACACGACAGTATTCCCGTAAGGAGAATCCTTTAAAATTTCGGAGTAAGTCTTTGAATCTCCGTCCCCGATGTAATTTAAATATCTCACTCCAAGATTTTTTATCGAACGACGAAACATTTCAATCACAGCACTGGCCTCCATCTTTCCCGCAGATCCCGTATGATTTGCCGAACAAGAATCTTCATGGGTTTCATACCATTCTTCATATGCCTCACTGCCTTTTTTATCCTCCCAAACTTCACAAGCCTTACAATAAGAACTTTTTACGAGCACATCAATAATTTTGCCCGTGAAACGTCCTATCAGTGATGTGACGCCATACAGAGATGAAAATCCGCGTTTGTGCCACGTCCCATCACCGGAAACCATTAAATCGGTATTCTCATTTTTCTTGTCCACGGAATTACGTCGAATTTCTTCTTTGCAAGCCTTTTTCATGAAAAATTCTGCCATACATCGACTCGCTTCATAAATATGCTGCAACATTATGCAGTACGAAGATCTGGATAAAAAGGGCGGAAAGTTCATTAGACCGCAGAATTTTTTTGCACCTTTGTAACCGATTCCTATTACACGCATGGCTAATATAAATCTTCGATTTATTTCGTATGAATGTTTAATGAACCCGCAGGATGCAATGTATTCCGGAGCGCAGTTTTCACAAGTAAAAGAAATTTTAAATCCAAGTCCACGTTCGCTCACGATGCCAAACGAGCCTTCGCCGCTACACTTTGCACATTTCACCAGTTTCGCGATCGCGGAAAATACAGAAAGAAAATTAATAATTCTATAATCTATAGAATTAGTTTTAGGGACATGGTATTCGTGTTGATTTTTCAGTTTTTTCGCAGACGTACTCGCTCCGCCATCATCTATCTCTGCAGTTTTCGGATTGAAAACCTGTTTTCTTTTCCGGGATCTCGACTAATAAACTGTTCGAGACTTCCTCACTTCTCTTGAAACTTTTTTATCCATTTTTATCGAATTTAATACTGTTGTATGCCCAGAGAAATATAACGTGCGCACAGCTCTACGTCTCACAGCAAACTGCTTCAAAGCAGCAATTTTTCGAAAATGTACCTTGGAATATATATATAATTTTCAAAGGTACATTTTCTTATATATATAATAATATATATATGTGTGTATAGGTCACAATAGAGGCACTGACCGGCCTCAGAAGGTCGAGCGCGCAGCTGCCGCTACCTGCCTACTTTGGTGCGCCGGAGACGGCTCCGTTCAAAGTTACCTATCTCCATACCCAACAGTCGGATTCCTCTAAAATTTTCACAGAATACTTTTCAAATGTGCTACTTTTAGAAAATGTAAAAAATCGATTTTTTGAAAATTCTAACTGTACGTGACCCCTTAAGAATAACCCGAAAGGCCACTTACTGCCAATCTTTGCGCATGATTAGTGCTGCCAAACGGGCCAACATCTTCAGGTTCATAATGTTCGATAACTCGGCATGGGAGGGATATGGTAATTTTTACGACACAAGCTGCTCCCGAGCTGACGAACGAATGAAGCGCACAAAGACCTCCAGTGCATGGAGGACTCTATGAAAGAGAAAATCGAAAAAGAAAAAGAAAGATGGCCGACCCGTTAACGTATGTAAGAATACGAAAAAATTGCCATAGGAACTAACCGTCAGTACCTTCCCACGAAAATAACGCCGTGCGTTCTAATTACAGCATTATGATACAGACGACGCCCGGAAGACGCGCGCGCAAAGATCCGTGGCCGTACGCGATACGGCCTTTCGAGATCAACCCAGGCATCATATATGAAAAGATCGGAACCGCGTCAATAACCGAAGACACGTGGAGTTTAATTCTACATTCTACTACTAATAACTACTAATAATCAGACAATCACTAGACGAAAATATCAATAGCCTTAACATGATCGTCGAATCATTGATTGATGACATACAAGAATTAGAACAATTCTTATTGGGACTCGCTCAAGGTATTATTACCCCGGGCGTACTCTCGACAGGAAAAAAATGGTAGGGTATCTCACAGACACACTACCGCACCTACCTATAGGCCGCATCCTATCGACCACTATCACACGACAGAATGCAGTCAAACTACTACAGCTGGCCGAGATAAAATCATACAGCCGAGAAACTACAATAGTGTTGGTAATAGGGATACCACTCGTTGGAGAGCAGGAATACATTGTCAGCAGAGTACATCCACTACCAACGCACGCGTTCAACGACACGTACCAATACATAGAGACGACCGACGAAAGCACATTTTGCACAAATGTAAAAAAATAAGCGACACATAATATGTAACCCCACCCACAGATCCCTCATAATTACAAATTCTGCACCATGCGAAATTTTAACATACGCGATAGCGAATCATGAAAAAGCAGGATGCACACAAAAGTTAATTACTCTTAAAAATACATTAATAATCCCATTACAACAACCGAGCCGATGGATCGCTGTAGCCCCAACGGAAGAACGAATAACGATATTGTTACCGGAGGATTTTCTCGACAGCATAAGAGCCCGAGATTGTCGGGTGTCGTCGAGACGCCCAATAGCAAGGCGGGCCTACAACGTCGTGCGTTAGCCAAACTCGTGGCTCGCTACGCCTTTCGGGAATTTTCGGCGACAAAGGGCTGAGAGTCTCGAAGTTAGCGCGACGATTCTCCTATTTCCCCTTACCTATCGATTGTACTCGCCGATCAGAGACAACGTACAGATCGACACTCGATCGGGTACTGTCTGTCTTAACACACGCGTCCCGAGGCAGTACAGAATACACTAGAGAGTGTATTAGTCTACTAATTTTCCCGGCAAAGTAGTGGAAAAGGGTTCCGAATTTCAACGGGTGTGATGTTTGTTTGTCAAGTAGTTTGGAGAGGAATCAGTGGAGAACGCTGTGGAATGAACTTTGGTCAAACTTACAAGTAAGAATAAATCTATTTCTCTATCCGATCATTTGGGTCTTCCATTGATCTTGCGGAGCTTACTTGGTCCTTCAACGGAATCCTCCCCCTGAGAATCCTATTTGTCAATTTATTTGTCAAGAAAAGTGTCGTTTGTCAGAACGAAAAACTGACTGGCGCCCAAAACGGATATATACAATTTATTTGATAATGTCAAAAAGCCCCGGCAGCCGACGGACCACGGCCGCGCCAGGGAGATATTTCAGAATAAAACAAGAAAATAAATATCGGTCTCAATATCGTGTAACACAAAAATTAGAGGAAATGAAATATTGCAAGGAACAAGTATACTGGCTTTGATAGGGAAATGCGTTGTGACTGCCGCTAAGTTAAAGATAGAACAGAGAAAAAACTGTCCAAGAAAAATATGAAACGAATTTATGACCGTTCAATTTAACCTATTTTGGAGAGAAATGCGCTACTGAACTTAGTAGATGTTAGAATGTTAGTAGAAAATAGAAAAATTAATTAGAAAAATGTAATAAGCAACCCTAAAGAATTCAACGATTCCGGCGTTAAACTGACACGCCCTGCAAAAAGACATACAAACAGAGAAAAGTCAAACACTGCATTATCATCATACTGTTACGTCTTAGCCGGTAATGTCGAAGTCGACAGTGCGTTCGACCGGTACCTCAAACTCCTAACAAGTCGATAACGTACCAACACAATTCTCTTACACCATTTACCATCACTCGTCGATCACCAACTCTTAGTTAACTAATAATATTACTCGTTCTTGGAAACCAAATAAGACCAAGCTCCCATTACATATATACATCATGGAGTTCTAAACTGTAACCTAATACAAACACTCCATCAACCCATAAACATCTCATACAGTAAAATTCACAAAATTCCTTTTCACTTTTACTTCTTTTCTAAGAACTTCTTGTGCGACCCCGTCGCCCGAACACTTCAAAATAAACACGAAACTCTCTAAGAATTCCAAGAACTATAACTCAAAGTTTCCTTTTTCCTCCCCACGATGCGACGTTCTCACGTCACCCCCGTGCACTTGAGATAATCCCCTCCGCGAGGAAAACTAAGGCCCATACGAAAATCCGACCAATCAGAATCAGCCGTCTTTATTGTAATCTGCCGCGCAGAGGCAGAACGGCCCACGCTCGGAAAAACTAAACACAGATTATTCTTCGCTCTCATCGAGAGCAGACCTTATTCAAATTCTCGAACTCCGTAAAAATACGAAATCTAGATATAAATATCTCTAACGCTGTAAAACTCTAAATCTGTAGAACACTCTCGAACTCTGCAAAACACGAATGAGAATTCATTCAAACCTCTAATTACCGAGCAATTAATAAAAGTTTACGTTAATGGTTATCGTTAAGTAAAACCAAGTGTAATATCATTACTCTCTTTTGGGTGGAGAGTCGACGTAAACCTTTACCAACATCCTATCGAAACCCAAAGAATCGATACTATTAAATATCGAGTTGTATTCAGAAGTCGCGAGCGCTCCGCAAAAAGACTCACCTGTGCGGAAAACCCCAATCGTTTTCAAAGTTAGCGCCTTGTCTTCGATCGCGCCGCGTCTTCGCTCAGTGTCCCCCTCTCGGGACGTAACAACTCTATTTAATAAAATTGGTGGCAGCGGAAAACTAAAACCAGTGACAACAGTCAAAACAACCACCAATATTTAATAAAATTGGTGGCAGCGGCAAACTTAGAATCAGTGTCAACGACCGAAAAGCCATTTATATTTAATAAAATTCGTGGCAACAGATAACACAAAAATAATAAATAAAATCTGTGTCAGTGAATAAACAACCAACAAACAATATATTTAATATATCGGCAGCAGCCCGAAATAAAAATAAAAATAAAAATCGTCGGATCCTCTCGCTATCCGTGCATTTGGTCACGACGCGAATCTACTTCCGACGACGCTCTGTTATCTGAAAGGAAGGTAACAAAGTCAAATAAACCAACATCTCTGCAACTACTGGCTTTATTTGGCACTCAGACATCACGACTACACACTCATATTTAATAAAATTCCAATCATCAACGATTCGGGCCGAGCTCGACAACGTCAAAATCACAAAAAAAATCCTCCAACCGACTCCAATCCAACGTCTCAAGGCCAACGGACAACGATCATCATCTACATCTACAATCTTCAATCACGACTAGCGCATTATTTCTTAATTATCGAGTAAGTCAATAATATTCTAGCACCATGCAAAATAATACAGCCGACGGGGACATAACGAATGCCCAATCGTCCTCACGTGGTAATAATTTTACAATAAATCATGATCTCGCTTCTTTAAACGCTCGATACAGAGATTACGTTAGATTTGTACCCGAATTCGACGGGACACCGAAAACGTGCGCCCTAAATACATTTATCAACCTTTGCGAAAAAGGGCGGGAATTCTTCCCAATTGTAGGAGAAGAAGGCATATGCACCCTTCTATACAGCAAATGCAAAGGCGAAGTAAGTGAAGCACTCCCTCTCGAAACCAGTCTCGACGATTTCATTTCGGGATTGAAACGAACTTTCGTGGCATCAAAACCTATCAAACAATGGTTCGAAGAGCTGGGTAAATTCCAACAGTTGAGAAGCGAGTCAATATCTAAATTTTACGGTAAGATGCGCAATTTCCTTCTCGCAGCCGAACAATCAATTCGGAGTACAGATTTGCCCGAGGTCGAACATATTATACCGTCTCTAAAGCGAATCGCTATTGATCAATTTCGACAAGGGCTTATAATCGATTATCGCACACAAGTACCGCTAAAGCGTTACGACACTCTCAAAGAGATTTATCTAAAAGCGCTAAGGGTCGAAGAAACTATCGGTCCAATCTCAGTAAGCAGTACAACCTGTCTCCCAATCACACAGAAACCCAAAACAAACTCCAACCAATCACGACCGATGACCGACAAAAAGTTCTGCACTTATTGCAAAAAAACAAACCACAATTTCACAGAGTGTTTCGCCCTAGCCAAACATATCAACCAAAATCAACCTAAAGAGAGCGAAACGAGAACCGAAAATTCTCAACGAACGACCTGTAATTATTGTAAAAAACCGGGCCATTCACTTAGTGAATGCCGCAAACGAGCATTCAATAACAGCAGAAAACAACGCAACCAAGAAAGCGCAAACGATCAGGGAAACTTTGTGTCGACCTCTCGAGACGGCGTGACGACCGGTCAGACACAACAGGAACGCCAAGAGTAAACAATAAGTTAAATTCAGTCGAGATCCAAGTGGCGAAGTGCAGACTAAGCTCGAATACTTTAACGTATCTTTCGCCCGCTATTTCATTATCCTCTAACGATTTAACCGAGGATAACACCATGTTCTTTGCGGATTCAGGCTCGGAACTTAATCTCATAAAATTAAAATGTATCCGAAATCCTGATTCAATTAATCGCTCAATTATCTTCGAATTACATGGAATCTCGGCAACGGACTTGCCTATGACTCTTGGACACATTCAAATCAATCTCAAAAATAAACTCGAAAATTTTCAAGTCATAAATAACGAATTCCCAATAGAATTCGATGCTATACTCGGACAAGAATTACTCGGTTTGTGTGGGGGCGCGATAGATTGGGAATTGAGATCGGTACGCATCAGGGGAGAGCAAATTCCATTTGCTAGTCCAGAATCGTTCCTTTTGAAGGCTCGCCAAAAGACGATTATGTTCGTTAAAGTGCGTAACGCACTCGAAACCGGTTACGTGCCAAAACTTCCTTTTCCCGACGGCGTATACGCTGGTGAAGCCTTAGTCACAAATGACAACGGAAAGGCTTATATCTACGCTATTAATACCCTAGACAAGGACATTAAAGTGGATGTTCCCGTAGTTTCGCTGTATCCTTTCGATATGAGCACAGACGAGAACGATCAAATGAACGAAAGTTCCGCGAAAAAACAGACTCCGGTACGCACGGACGCATCTCGGACGCGAGATAACCGTGTTGACGAAGTAGTGAATCTTTTGCGTCTTGACCACCTAAGTCTCGAAGAGCGTAGTGCAGTACTCGAACTTGTTGACGAGTACTCAGACCTCTTCCACATTCCTGGAGAACCCTTACGTCCGACGAACACCTGTACACATCGTATCCCAACAACCAACGATACACCCATACACACCAGACAATATCGCTTTCCACACCTACAAAAACCAGAGCTTGAAAAACAAATAGCCGACCTATTGAAGCTTGACATTATCGAACCATCTACCTCTCCATACAATTCACCAATCTGGATAGTCCCGAAAAGAGCTGACTCCCAAGGTAACAAAAAATGGCGGCTCGTAATAGACTTTAGAAAATTAAATGACAAAACTATCGGTGACGCATATCCTCTGCCTTTAATCACAGATATATTGGATCAATTGGGCGGAGCCAAATATTTTTCCATTTTTGATTTGGCATCAGGATTTCACCAAATTCCCATGGACTCTCATGATAAACAAAAAACAGCTTTCACCACACCTCATGGGCATTATGAGTTCACTCGCATGCCTTTCGGGTTAAAGAACGCTCCCGCGACTTTTCAACGTTTAATGGACATCGTGCTAAAGGGCCTACAAGGCAACGAATTATTCGTATATTTAGACGATATAGTCATCTATTCCCAAGATATCGAAGAACATAAGAAAAATTTCGAAAACTCGCTGAACGATTGCGCGAAGCCAACTTGACTCTCCAAACTGATAAGTGCGAATTTTTGCGTACAGAAGTTAGGTATTTGGGACATTTAATATCGAACGACGGACTAAAACCAGATCCGAAAAATATCGAGGCCATTCAAAAATTCCAAGCGCCAACAACTCCGAAAAACGTCCGAGAATTTCTCGGCCTCGCCGGTTATTACCGGCGTTTCATTGAAAACTTCGCAAAAATTGCTAAACCATTGTGCGACCTCACTAGCAAAAATGTCGATTTCAATTGGACCCCTGTACACCAGGAGGCATTCGAAATACTGCGAGATAAACTTTGTACTGCTCCTATTTTACAATACCCTGACTTTTCCAAACCCTTCGTAGTCACAACCGACGCATCGAATATCGCGCTCGGAGCTATCCTTTCTCAGGGAAAAATCGGAGAAGATCATATTGTTTCTGCAGCTTCTAGAGTATTGAACAAAGCTGAGAAAAATTATTCTACAATCGAGAAAGAAATGGCAGCAGTAGTTTTCGCACTCAAAACTTTCAGACCGTATATTTACGGCCGTCAATTCACTTTGCTAACAGACCACCGACCTCTAGTGTGGCTAAATTCAATGAATGATCCTACTTCGCGAGTACTCAGGTGGCGAGAGAGACTAAAAGAATTCGATTTCGAAACCCAGTATAAACCTGGAAGAATCAACACCAACGCCGATGCTCTTTCCCGTAATCCTTTTGTACTCCCAATTCATTTCAAATGGAAAACTCTAACTCCACCATATCAAAACGGCAGATGCACGCATGCGCTGCCTCTCGCCAGAAGCGTCAGCGCGACTGAATTCAGTTCGCACGACGAAGATTCAAAGAAACCACGAACTTCAGAACCTCTCGTCCAAGACATCTCTATGGACTCCAACTCCTCGACCTGTCCGTCGAATCCAATTCCTAAATCGACTCAATGTCCTCAACAAAATCTCGAAATCTCTACAAACTCACTAAATAAACAAAATCTCGAAAATTCCCTAAATCAACAAAATCTCGAAATCTCTACAAATTCTCTAAATCAACAAAATCTCGAAATCTCTACAAATTCTCTAAATCAACAAAATCTCGAAATCTCTACAAACTCACTAAATAAACAAAATCTCGAAAATTCTCTAAATCAACGAAATCACGAAATTACTACAATCTCACTAACTCAACAAAATCTCGAAAATCCCGAAATCTTACAAAATCAATTAAACCTCAGAAATCGAATCACTTCTCAAGTCTCGTTAGAACCCAAAAATTCAGAGACGCCAACAATCTCGGAAAATCCAGTGAGTCCTCAAAATCCTCAGAGCCCCAGTAACTCGCATGTCCCAGAACTTCTCGTAACTCCAAGATGCCAACAAAATCTAGTAAAACAAAAATATCCAATAAATCCAGAGCATCTCGTAAATCCTATTATCCAATTAAACCAACAAAATCACGTCCCCAAACCTCGACGTAAATCTCGCAAACCATTTAAGGCACGACCCTTTGTGTTGCAATCCATGACTCCGAATTCAACATCATCATCCTCTTCCTCCTCGTCGTCCTCGACAAGATCATCATCTTCCTCCGAGAACGAAGATGACTCCTACTCGAGGAAAATGGTGGTCGATTCCTCCATCTCCTCGTCAGAAGTAGATGAAGAAATGGAAATAGTAACCTCGACACCTCTCCAAACTCGACTAAGAGTACACTCTCCGAGGAAATCGAAAGGTAAGCGAGTACGGTACTCCACCGGTCTCTCGCCATATCCTAGAAAACATAAAAAACCAAAGCTCAAATCAGGAGTGTTTCTTCACAAAAACCTCCAAACCAAAAATCTGGTTACTCACGATATTCATCCTACGACTAACAATACGGTGAATATAGAACAAATGGAACTCTCCACGATAAATGAAGACGTGGCAGTCGCGGAAGACCTAGCCACAATTCTTGACAAAAGCTTGCGAATAAACTCTCCTAATGCAAAAACCGAACAGGCGATACAAAATCCCGAACAAACTCCGATACAACCTCTCATTATAGCTCATTGCACATCGCCTATTCCTCACATTCCAGTCGTCCGAAGATCCGAACGAACGAAAAAGAAAAAGACTTGCTTTTGTTGCCCAGACGGTCATACACACCTCCAAAAACAGTACAAACAAAACGCCCAGAAGGGAAGAAAACGTAACAAATCCCAGAAATCAGAAACTCCCGCAAAACCTGAAATTGTCTCAGAATCTCTCGTAATCCCGTCGACGTCCTCATTACCACAAGACCAAGAACAAAGTATTGCAATACCTCCGATGTTACCGTCGATCTCACAAGAACCAGAACCCGGCATCTCGAATGCTCAACAAACACCCTCGAGTTCACAGACACAAATACCGAATGTGTCGAATTCCAACCCTATGTACTCGATAGTACAAGAAAAGGTACAATCCAGCTTAAATCCTAGTACCACGCACTCAATACTAACCGATAAAACACAGTACGTTCCAAATCTCTCAGTGCAGCAGGTAAACGAAGTGAACCGCACTACTCAAACTAAGTCTCCCGCAACTCAAGAAACGCATAATCAGACTTCAGCGGAAGACATGGACGAAAGCGTAAAAGCAGTAAACATAATCGAGACCAGAGATAATATCGAAATGATTAAAGATCATTATATTTGCTTTATATCCGCGGACGGAACAGTCTCAAACGAGTTCGGTAAAAGAATGATCGAGCTCGGATTATTGAAAAATCTATCCCCTTTAGAACGTTTGGAAGTGGGTCAAGTATTGGTATCAGGCACGCCAAAAAGAAGAGTTTTCGCACTCGTAATACAAGAAAACGATTCGACTCTCATAACTCTAGACAATTTCTCGAAAGCAGTCCAAAACCTAAAAATCAAACTAGAGGAACTCGAAATTAAAACAATAGCAGTCTCAGTAAAACGAAACAATTTACAAGACTCTAGTTGGCCAAAAATCAAGGAAATCCTTTCTTCAATTTTCAAGGACTCAGACATTCAAATCAAAATTTGTAAAGATAAGATCATCGTCCCTCCAGAAGCAGATAGAGAAGGAATTATTAAAGAAAATCACGGTTCCCCTATCGCAGGACACAAAGGCGTTACCAAAACGTACCGTCGCATCAGGCAGAAATATTTTTGGGAGAATCTGAAAAACCAAGTTGAAGATTATATCAGAAAATGTACAAGCTGTCAAAAACGAAAATTGGTGAGAATAAAAACCAAACAACCTATGATAATTACCGACACGCCTCTCTCCGCATTCGACAAAATATCCATGGACATAGTCGGACCAATCAATCCCCCTTCGTCACTCGGTCACAGATACGTTTTGACCATCCAATGCAATCTATCCAAATTTTCGTTCGCCATACCGTTAGTCCATGCTTCAGCCAAAGATATCGCTCATGGTTTTACCACAGGCTTTCTCGGCATCTTCGGTAGCCCAAAAGCTATCCTCACTGACCAAGGAGCAGCATTCACGGGAAAAATAATGCACCAACTCGCGAAAATCTTCAAATTCAAACATATTAAAACCACAGCGTTCCATCCCCAATCCAATGGATCTCTCGAGCGTAGTCACCAGGTTCTCGCAGACTATCTTAAACATTACACTAACAAGAAAGATTGGCACTTGTGGCTACCTCTTGCGACACTTGCCTACAACACTAGCGTACACGAAGGAACAAGAATGACTCCGTATCAATGCCTCTTAGGAAAATTAGGCCGAGTACCATCCGAATATTCGTACTTGGACGAAATTCTAACATACGAAGATCACGCGAAAAACGTTAAAAAACAAATAGAAGATGCTCAAAAATTAGCAAGACAAAATTTAGAAGCGGCAAAAGAAAAATCAAAAATCCGATATGACAAGAATATAAATCCCGTTAATTTCAAAATAGGTGAAAAAATATATCTAATAAAAAACCAAAAAACTGGTAAATTGGACGACAATTATAAAGGTCCTTATACAGTCACTGCAGTAATCGCAGATAAACCAGATATCGAAATCGAACTCGAGAATGGAAAACGCAAAATTATACATTGTAATCGAGCCAAGATCGCGCATTAACGTAAAACAAACAAACAAAATATATATATACATTAAAAATAAAAATAAATATATAAGTAAAACGAAAATTAACTAAATAAGTTAACGATAGTATAATTATGGTCGAATATATGTATTAGATTGTAAACCAGGCGTACCTACCTATGCATTAGATCTTACGAACATTTGTACTCATCGATTATCATAGCAAATAAGAATTTCATGTACATCGACGAGAAATGGTATACAGGTGATGCTTTTTATATCATAAATTGAGCGGGTCGCTCAATCTCCGCGGTTGGGAGGTGTTACGTCTTAGCCGGTAATGTCGAAGTCGACAGTGCGTTCGACCGGTACCTCAAACTCCTAACAAGTCGATAACGTACCAACACAATTCTCTTACACCATTTACCATCACTCGTCGATCACCAACTCTTAGTTAACTAATAATATTACTCGTTCTTGGAAACCAAATAAGACCAAGCTCCCATTACATATATACATCATGGAGTTCTAAACTGTAACCTAATACAAACACTCCATCAACCCATAAACATCTCATACAGTAAAATTCACAAAATTCCTTTTCACTTTTACTTCTTTTCTAAGAACTTCTTGTGCGACCCCGTCGCCCGAACACTTCAAAATAAACACGAAACTCTCTAAGAATTCCAAGAACTATAACTCAAAGTTTCCTTTTTCCTCCCCACGATGCGACGTTCTCACGTCACCCCCGTGCACTTGAGATAATCCCCTCCGCGAGGAAAACTAAGGCCCATACGAAAATCCGACCAATCAGAATCAGCCGTCTTTATTGTAATCTGCCGCGCAGAGGCAGAACGGCCCACGCTCGGAAAAACTAAACACAGATTATTCTTCGCTCTCATCGAGAGCAGACCTTATTCAAATTCTCGAACTCCGTAAAAATACGAAATCTAGATATAAATATCTCTAACGCTGTAAAACTCTAAATCTGTAGAACACTCTCGAACTCTGCAAAACACGAATGAGAATTCATTCAAACCTCTAATTACCGAACAATTAATAAAAGTTTACGTTAATGGTTATCGTTAAGTAAAACCAAGTGTAATATCATTACTCTCTTTTGGGTGGAGAGTCGACGTAAACCTTTACCAACATCCTATCGAAACCCAAAGAATCGATACTATTAAATATCGAGTTGTATTCAGAAGTCGCGAGCGCTCCGCAAAAAGACTCACCTGTGCGGAAAACCCCAATCGTTTTCAAAGTTAGCGCCTTGTCTTCGATCGCGCCGCGTCTTCGCTCAGTGTCCCCCTCTCGGGACGTAACAATACTATAGGCACATATTCAATTAGCACTTCAGCAGTATTTTTTAATAGCAGCGTGCATAATATTTTGAAGCTTTTAAAACAATCAAAGCACTATGATTTACCAAGAGTATGCTCAATATAAGCGTCGACAAGCATTCCATGCGATTCTGTAGCAGCTTTCTTCAAATCGTAACAGAAAGTTAATGCTATTCGCAAATCGTAATTTCCAGACACAAAATTCGATATATTCAATGCTATGACGAACTGTGTTGTGGTATGAAACTTGTATTGTTGTGAGTTAAAAATCTTTGTCACATGATGCGTTATTTTCGTTCCTGTGTAGCGTAAGTATCGTCAAAAGTGAAAAGCAGCCAAAGAAAAACAAAGAGAGTTTTCGCTAGGGGACTCGAACCCGTGACCCTTGCCTTACGAATCCGAACTCTTGCCGCTGGGCCACCCACCACTGCTTGGAAATTATACTAATATAAAGGACTTATGTATGACCAATCCGCGACAAAATCGTTAATAACTAACTAATGCTTGGCCATCTGGAGCTCCTACTTGCGTTACATTCATTTCTAGTCAAGCCCTATATAGACTATGAATCCGGACGAAATCGGTCACCTAAGGTAGACAAGGCCCCCTTGTCAGGACGGAAAAATTATATCTATATTATATATATATATATATTTATCAACAGGAAGGTACTACCGATTGCAAAATCCATGCATCCAGACAGAGCATTAAAAAGCCGATGGGTGATAAATGTGCAAAGGAAAATGGTATTCAGCTGGATTTTACCGAAGATAGAAGGTAAGATTTTGGTCTCAACAAATTTATTTAATATTTAACTGGAACCGAACTTTACTACTTTATGCCAACGTCCAATATCTAACTTGATGGACGTGATGTGCGTAGGTAAACATCCACACGAATGCATATTAATACTGAACAATAGAGTTATAAATAAGATTTAGCAATAAATGCAATCACGAATAAAAAATGTAATCATTGTGAGCTGCTTCTGCCTGGCAGCACCATTACGAACAGCAGAGTAATCAGTCTGAATAGATACACCTGTATTCAGAGGCACTGTTATAACCTTTACTAGTAGCCAAATAGTGCGAATCTCACCGATTAAACATAACCCATTTCGATTTACAACTTACTTACTATTAGCGTCAAAATTGAGAGACACCCGTAAGATATAATATGGCACGCCTGTGCATGCGGAAATCCAAAGATACCATGAGTGGTTATGCGCAGTGAGGAGTCGTGTGTGAGATACCAAGAAAGATGGACGTAGACCAAGAGATATCCAGAGAACAAAGAGAGAGACCGGTGGAGGTCTGGTAAATCTGTGACTCGTGTTAGTGGCTATTCAGAAGGAAATGCATTATTAAGTTGAGTTATAGTCAAGCGAGCCCGCTCGTAAAACGATATTCATTAAATAAAGATATTTATCAACCTATCACTTTCTCACGTGTCTTTTCATCCGTTCAGCCTGGCACGGAATTAGATTCACGAAAGTTTAACTCCAACGAGTAAAATGTTACTCTAACATTACCTTATTTATAATACCTATGGCTATTCCCTTCACGACCTACATCGATTATAAATGTTGACTCACGGGATCTGATAGAGTAGGAAGGAGAATGGCTCCATGTCATGCATTTTCATTTTCTGTTTGTACTATATTTATATTTATTAAATCAGTTTTCTCGGATATTGTTATATGTTCGTTTTTTAAACATCATTGCGGGATGATCACAAACAAATGGCTACAGGACAAAAAACTTTTTCAAAAAAATATACTTGGCTCAGTTTTTAGCTAGTTGAAAGACGATTTTTTAGGAGCATCAGGTTTATTTTATTTCCTCAAATTATCATTCGGATTGTTATGGGCCAGGATAATAATTCGTGAACTCGGATAAATTCTCTTTAATAGATGCCATGCTCACGCGGAGTATCAGCGGTGACACACACAGGTCACACTATTTGAATATTAACGGTATCAGCAAAGGAAGGGATTCATAAATATTGTCACGCCGTATGTGGGATTGCTGTGGGGAAAATGCAATAAACATGAATTACTCAATATTGAAAAATATAACACTGGATAAATTTTATTTCTCAAATAAAATAAACAAAAGAAATATTAATACCATAAAAGGTTAAACAAATAAACAAGTATAGTTTCGGCGGACGATATCGGGGGTAATGTCGCATGCGAGATTTAAAAGTATAAAAAAATACTATTATTGTGCGCCAGTTATTTTAATTTAAATTTAAAAAAATGGTATCAAAATTGCAATAACGGGGTAACTATAAGTGGGGACAATCAGACTGGGGAAAGAATTCGGGAGTAGCTCAGAGAGGGGGTTCTACGACTCTATGGTCTCTTAGTAATTACCACTGGCTATTATACCGCTCGAAAATATTTCAGAAATAATATTTCGAGACATTAAAATTCTCAGTGGGGTATTGTACTTATTTGTCGACACCGTCGACCGAGAAAGAAATGTACACAAGAGATTATAGATCGAGGGGACCGGGCGGTCAAGGTGACTGCCGAGGAATGCAGAGAGAAAGGAAATGTTTCATCTAGATTATGGGATGAGTCTGTATTACAAGGAGATAATAAGGTATAAGATGTCATTTTTCAATGTTTGCCACTTATGATACTGAAAGGCGAGTCCTCGCATAATAATTCCCCAAAGCCATTGGGCTTAACAATTAGAAGTTTTCGAGAAAATCGACTTTGAAATTTTCTAAGCGAAGTATCGTCACTCGCGAAGAGATAGTTTTCAACAGCCGGCGTGGCTGACCCGGTAGGGAGCGAGTTTAGAGTTAACCCGACCTCATTCACGGCAGGTGAAAGTTCTTCGGGCGAGCGCAAGCCCGCCGCGGGCGAGCTCGCTCGGGCAATAAAAGTAGCAATGTAGAGGTCACGAAATAACATAGTTAGACTGTTCCGATCGTTCTCAAATTTTAACACAATACTTTCGAAAATGAAAAAAATCGATCTTTTGAAAATTCTAAACCGGAATGATCCTTTAAAGTTTTTTTTAAGAAAAAAGTTGTATCTAAAGTTAATCAGCGGTGCCTGCACCGTATAAGAAACCTTCTGCCTCTTCAAAAAATTCATTTTCTTCCACTCTAGCCTGCCACTCTACTTTGTTCTGGCCTCTTTGGACGATTGAGAACTGCGGTGATTAGCTCAGTGGACACGCTCATCATCGCGTCTTTTGGCGAAATCGACGGCAATCGGGCCGAATTTGATGCCCATGATGGCCATTATTTTTATAACTGGATTAAATCCTTGATTCAAAATAGAGGCTGCTATTTTACACGCAATTTCAACTATTTTTTGCCATTAAATATATGTATAGGCACCATACTCGAAACACATTTGTTGAAACTTTCGTTGTTATTTTGTGTATGCCCGCCTAAAAACCCTTCAAGCAACTTCGTTTTCATGAAGTCTTCATAGATCGGTTTTAAAACTGTTTTAACATTTTCAGCGACAGCAGGAGAATGTTTATAAGAATGAAGAGTCTTAGCTGCCTCGGCTTTGCGGTATTTGCACCAGTTGATCGAGCAGTATGAGTGCTGTGGATTGGCATCGGTTGAAATTTTGTGTTAAAATCCTGCCCAAATTTCATTTTGCACATTTTCAATCGAATCTTTGTTCCTTGGACGGCTAATCCATTATTATTTCATATTTCTTTCATCGATTTTATGGTCAGTTGTTGAGTTTTAACTGCAGACACTGTTTTGATTACGACTTTTTTTGGAGCCGATTTGTTCAATGGAGCTTGTTTCGCTGGAGTGTTTTCGACTGGATTTTTTTTTTATTTTCAGCTTTTTTTCTTTCGAATAAGAGCTTTTCTTGCTTCATTAGCACACTTAAAAATTCATCTTACACCGTGTAAAACGCACTCCAACTTGTTTATAATAACATCTTTACCATACGGAAAGACATTGCGCAGCATTTCGAATATTGTAGAATCTCCGTCGTCAATGTAAAACCCATACTTCACAGCAAATTTTTCTAATGATCGAAAAAATATCTCGACAATACCGTCAACTTCCATATTTCCAGCACTACCTTCGTTATTTACACGACAGTCTCAACAGACCAGGCCAGATAGTCTACCTTATCGTTTTTTGTTTCCCACCACTCGCATGCTATGGAGTAACTTGACCTTATAGCGACGTCCACGATTTTTCCAGCGTACTTGAAGATTACAGAAACAATTCCGATTAGAGAAAAGAAGCCTCTTTTCCACCACGAGCCATCACCAGATACAGTTAAAATATCCTCCGGTTGCCCATTTTTCTTATTTTCGATTATTTCTTCGACAACAGCTTTGCGTGACACTAAATCGAAAACAGCATCGACATCAATGATGATGACACTATCAACGATTCCATAATAAGCGGAGATAGTTAATCCGTTACCTAACTCCATAAGGCTACAAAACATTTCTATATCATGAATACCAACTCCAAGTAAACGCATCACAAACACTAGGCGACGATTTACTTCATACCCAGTTGCAGCCATCGGACACGAGTCAATACTTCCGTATTTAGTGAACGAAACTTCTCCATTGAAATCTTTACGCTTTAAATATTTTAACGACATTGACAAGACAAGAAAAAATCGAGTCGATGTGCACATCGAAAATCGCATCTTGCGACTTTTCCAATTTTTCAGCCGACTTACTTCTATGGTTACTTCCATGCTAATTGGTAATTCGATTACCATGAAATTTTCGCTTTCTACCCGGTCTACCTTAACATTTTGAACTATTTGTGTTACAAGAGGAATACCAGGGATGTCTCCCGCGGATTTTCATAGAGCTTATATATGTTATAGAGGGACATTCCCTGAGTACCTAGGTATGAGCTTTTATCCTAAGGCGCCGTAGATTTGGAGAAAATCGATGTTAAAGGTTCCTATTACGACATTTATACTGTTAATTTTAAATAGTATTCATCAAGGCGAGCGTAACGTAGTGGATAAGGTCTACGACTACAACGCCGGAGGGCGACGGTTCAACCCCTGTCCATGAACTTTTTTTTCAATCTCATTATCCATAATATTAATAGATATATTTCATTTCATGCAAAATTATTCAAAAATAATATTTTTCACCGTGGTAATTTTATTATGGCATATCTGATGGCAATCGTCAGTTCACCCTTCTATTGCTCATCACAACTTTTGTCTTCTGTCGGACCTTCTTCTACTCGTACTGCTTCTGCGTACAAAGTCTAGCTTCTTCCATTTCACCGTAAATTTCAATACACACTGCACTTACGATACGTTGCGAGTAATTGATACTGGCGATAAAAGCGAAATGATGGTTTGGACCTCGGAATTTCCAAATGGTTTGTTACGGTCCGTAAGCGAGGACAACGGGGACAACAAATGACGAGGTCGCTTCAAGGACATGCAAGTATGAAATGAAACGCAAGAAACGCAAGTACGTTCGAATATTTCAAATTCAAAATACACACCATACCGCAAATTTGCTTCCAATGTATTAATTAAGGGGAGATATACACCTAGGAGGCCAAAAAAAAAGTTACTTTTGAGATTTTTTGTAGGAAAACTATTGAAATTTTTTGATTGTAGTTTGAACCAAATGAAAGCATACACATTCAAGAACATGTTTAATTTTTATTCTTAAAAAATGTCGAAAATATTTCGAGATATCGCATGTTCTTTGAAGCTCCGTAAAAAAATCTTCATACGCGGTACCCACTGGCGTGTCTTCAAAAATCATCTGAAAAAAAAACCAAGAAGATTATTAAACTAGATACTATAATCTAGTACTTGTCATAGCCGATTTTGAAAATATCGATTTATGACAAAATGGCGAACGTTTGAACATAAATAATGATTTTTGGGTCAAAAATTAGTTATTATTTTGTTTATAAAAAAAAACTAAGGAACGAAAAAAAAATCCTATGACACGTACTAGAAAATCGTGTATAGCATAAGCACAATAAATTTCAAGGCAATCGGTTCATTGGTTTTCGAGAAATTTTGGGTACCGATTTAAAAAACGTGGTTTCGAGAAAAACGTGTTTGAAAATTTGGGAATAAATAAATGATAAAATTTGTCAACTTACATGGAATCATCGATACCAGGCCCATAGTGTAAGGAGTCTACGGTCGACGGAATGCTCATGGCTTCTAAATTTTGTTTCTTTCTTTTGTCTGTTCCTGTGATTGTAGCTCGGCTTTCGCTATGCGAGTTTCATCTTCTTGTGTAGCGAATAAGTGCGCCCTGACCCAACCAATATTCCCAACACGTTCATGATTTCAAGTAGTGAGGTCACACCATTATTGAACGTGCATACTGCCAGAACAAGAGCAATGTTAACAATTTTAGACCCGCTGTTCATTGTTTTTGGAGCTATCTTCCAAATTAATTGATTGAAGCTCTCATTGCAGTTTTGCGTATATCCGCCAACACAGCGTTCTAACAATGTGTCATTGCTGAGGTCTTCGTAAATTGGTTTGATGGCATCTAATACCATTTGAGGCAATGCAGCATAATCGTAACAGAAATTTTTCAGTTGGTTTTTGGCTTTCACTTGTTGCCACTTGCACCACGATTCGGGACCTTCGGGACAGAAATGATGTTGAGTATTGCTGTTTGTTGAGCTGTAATGGTAGAATGTTGCCCATATCGCTTTTTTCATCTCATCCTTGGAGTCACAGTTTCTGCGAATAGCTAAACCATAGTAAATACTCAGTTTATCTATAAGCTTTGCAGTCAATTTGTTTTTGCCGCCGATTCCAGAGTTGTTTTTCTTGCATCCGCGAATACGGGTTCCCATTCGCTTTTGAACGTGTCCCACGCATTCTTTTTTCACGATTCCAATTTCATCACCATACGGTTTCGCATTTATTATTCCCGTGTACGTCTTAGAATCGCCATCCCCCACGTAATTAGTGTACATAACTCCATGCTTTTCGACAGATCTTGAAAATAATTCAATCATGGCGTCTACTTCCATTTTGCCTGACGATCCTTTATGGTTGGCCTGACAATTTTCATCGTGACGAGATTTCCATTCCTCATATTGCTCGGTATTTTTGTGACTATTCCAATACTGACATTGAGCACAATAAAAAGATTTTACAAGAAAATCAACGACTTTTCCTGTCAATTGGCCAATGAGAACAACAGCTCCATATAATGAGGTAAAACCACGTTTTCGCCATGTCCCATCCCCTGAAACGGTCAGTTTTGTGATATCAGCACTCGGATTTTGTTTTGTTATTTCCTCTTGTTCTTATTTCATAGCTTGTTTCAGCACCAATTCAACAATACCTGAAGTAGCAGAATCAATGTTTTCCATTATCATATCATACGTCGTTCGGCGAAGCGGAGGCGGTAAATCCATGAGTCCACAAAATTTCATCGCTCCACGCAAACCAATTCCCAATAAACGCATGACAAAAACAAATCGTGTATTTATTTCGTAAGCCGTGCTGATGTACGGACACGAAGGAATGAAAGTCGGATTGCCCGATGAACACGACACTACAATTTTAAAACCAAGTCCTCGAGTGCTTTCTATAGAGAATCGAATATCACTATCACAGTTTTTGCATTTCACACACTCCGATAAAGCAGAAAACACCGTAAGAAAATTCAGAATGCGATATCTGATGGTTGGATCTTCTGGTGCGGATGTCTCACGATCGATCTTCAGTTTTTTGGCACTGGAACTAATATTCGCGTCGCAAAGTTTTTTGGCAGAATATCGATTTTTTGCGGTACTTTTTTGTTGCTGCGATCTTTGCGAAAAGATCCGGATCGATGAGATTCTCGAGAACTTTTATTTCTGGTATTCATTTTGTTTTCAATATCTATTCGACAATGAAAATTCTGTGTAGCGCACAGTTGCACTAACGGCAGAAAACGGACAAAACGTGTCTATTTCTGGCAATAAATAAGAGCCATCTGGAATGTTCTTTATACCTGCATACCCTAAAACACACTATAATAGAATGACGAAACAAGCCAACGGACAAAACGTGTCTATTTCTGGCAATAAATGAGAGCCATCTGGAATGTTCTTTATACCTGCATACCCTAAAACACACTATAATAGAATGACGAAACAAGTTAATACGCTTTGTCCGAAGGGTCCCTTGCCCCTACCGGACTGTCGGGTCAGCACCGACCCGTTCACGTTTTTGGCTGTAACTCACTGATTTATAAAAATGTTGCCTTGCCGTTTTCACCAGATATTCTTAAGACCTCAAGCTTGAAGAAAATGCAAAAAAAATGATTTTTTTAAACGTCTAGGTATATATCTCCCGTTAAAAAATGTAAACATTGGACGCTCTCAACTGTCGCCCAATATACTATATATATATATAATAGATCGTCGTAGCGCAAGAGAGCCGCGTAATGTCGGACAAGGTTAGTCACTCAGCTCGACGGGCACGCGAATGTATTTTGAGGTAGCTGCAATGTACATCATTTTTAATTCGCCGCGAGTTTGAACGTTTTTTCTTTGATTTATTGAGCCGCGTTCGTGTGATTATTGAAACAGGAGATTTGTGGGAGGAAACTGACGTGACTCGAGGTTAGTCGCTCAACGCGTCTGATACGTGGAATAATATACGAATGGATATCAGTGATGGTGCATAGAGGATACTAGTGAGAGTGTGGTGAGTAAGTGAAAAAGGAGTGAAACGTGACAAGGAGTTCGTATGGCAAACAAGAAACTCAAGTACACAATTTATTTTTTTATTCTTTCCGATTTTCATTCATCGTCATTCTGTTTTTATCAACCTTTTGAGCTCGTCAACCTTACAAGAAAATTAAGAGATAGTTTTTTATACCTAATAAAAAACAAAATTTTGAACAGCCTGTATCGGTGATTATATTTCTCGTACGGAGATTTAAAATAATGCCCGTACGACAAATGCAATGAAAGTTACACGGGCTCTTACAAAGTATTAATTTATGAGATATACAAAATTATTACTTAATTTTTTTGCAAAGTATAATTGAGGAGACGACAACAGTAAGCAGAATGACGGTGAATGAGCATTATTTCATGACAATAAAAAATTAATTCAGTGAACGGGCCTAATTGAAAATAAAATGATGGGAGAAATGAAAACAGATCGGGCGAGTACCGTCTACATGCTCGGTGCCTAGCCCGCGAAAAGCACAGTTGTCGGCGTTCTGGTAGACGGAGCAGGAAGGCTGTGGAGAGCATGAGCGAACAAGAAAAGGACGGCTGGAGAACAGAAGCGGCGCTGCACTGTGCTTTTTCCCACTCGGGGTACAAGAGAGCCATTTCGATGGAGTTGGGAAACTAGGGTAAGTAATAATTGTCTGCAGCAACTAAATTTAATTTTGATATTTAACTATAATTTAATTCTTTTTGAAATATACATTAATTGTTATAGGAATGCTTTTTTAAAGAAAGAAAACAAATCTGAAAAAATTCTCGTGAACTCAACAAGAAGTAATACAACTTTTTACCGTCCCGAAGTTTTGTTGTAAACCTCATCATCTTCGTACTTCAGAGCAATTTCCAAATTATCTATTTTTTCTCAAAAAACGAAATATGTTTGGAAAAAAATCCTAGAAAATTTTCTAAAAAATTTAATTGAAGCTTAGACGTCCCCTTTTATGATGTCGGTGAAAGAAATGCGTTAAAAAAAATTTACCACAAACGGGATCCACTCATAAAAGAACAAAAAATGGCCGGTGTCGAAACTGGGTGCTAATTGTAAAAAAAATCGCAAATATTTGTTTTTAAGCCAGAATGAAGGTAAGTCCCTCCTCTTTAGAATGGCATTGGTTAAGTTGGCGTAGGCCAACTGCCGGCGAAATGGCATACAATACCGTTCCGGCACTCTTTTCAGCGTAGTTTCTTCAATATATACTAAATGATGAAAAAAGGTTAGCGAAGCTTCTGCGATACACACTGAATGATAAAAAAATGTCAGCGCAGTTTCTTCAATACATACTAAATGGTGAAAAAATGTCAGCGCAGTTTCTTCAATACATACTAAATGATGAAAAAATGTCAGCGCAGTTGGCATCTGTTTGGGCAATCGAGAAGAGAGCACGCGTGGTGTGGACCGTGACGGCGAATAATAGATTTTAGTGAGAAAAAGAAGTAAAAAAAGTAAGACGTGGGAGGAAAGAAGGAGGGAGAGGAGAGGAAGCAGTTGTGATAATAAAAATAGTGAAAGGTAGTGAGATGAGTGAGGTGGAAGGTGATAAAGATAGAGCAGGCGGAAAGGAGGTTAGGAGCGACAGTGATGAGGTGTGGCGAGGCGGCGGGGAGCACGGAACCCGGGCGGGCGAAAGAGTACTGAGGCGCCGCGGCGGAAGGTGGAACTGCGTGGCGAAGCCGGAGGGTAAGGAAGAGCAGGCGGACGGGGCGAGTGATAAGGAAGATGCCGAGGATAGAGAGATGGCGGGAAGGAAGAGAGGGCGCCCAAAGAAGAAGGAAACGAACAGAGATGTGAGAGAGTTTTTTGGCGTGATCGGATCGCCGGGCCGGGGAAGTGTGGTGCAGTCGCCACCGGAAAAGAAGGGGAGGAGAGAAGAAAGAAACAAAGACGAAGGAATTGAGGAGTTGGACAGTGAGGAAGAGGAGGACGAAGAGGAAGAGGTTAGCGAGGAAGGAAGTGTCGTGGAGGGGGAAGGAATGCAGGTGGCGGAGAGGAAGGATAATCCAGGGGAGGTGTACACGTGGATGAGAGGAGTGCACGAAGCTGAGATAAGAATGAGAAGAGTGATGAAGAATAGTCTCGAAGGAACCGAGAGGAGACTAAAAGACTGGTGGCGCGGAGAAATGAATAGAGTAAAGGAGGAATGGGAGGCGGAGGGCGCGGACAGGTGCGAG
Organism: Netelia virgata; assembly: GCA_951802705.1. NCBI lineage: Eukaryota > Metazoa > Arthropoda > Insecta > Hymenoptera > Ichneumonidae > Netelia > Netelia virgata. The sequence goes on from OX637866.1 coordinate 14,249,497, forward strand.
GAGTGCAAAAGCAGATGGAAAGAAATCGAGGAATATAAAAGCAAAATAAAGGAAGTGAGAGAAAGTGCGGAAAAGGAGAGGAGGGAGTGGAGGGAGGAGAGGCGGCGACTTCTGGACACAATCGTCAAGATGGAGCTGAGAAGGGAGCAAAAAGAAAAGGAGGACGAGAAGAGGATCAGGATGGAGGCGAAGGAGAGCAGGAGAGTGGAGAAAAATTTGTCGGTGTCAAGGCCAACAGAAGAAAGACAGGGGAGATATAGAAGTGGAGCACCAGGAGGACAGGGAGCAGATGGTGGAAGATACGAGGAGGAGGATGGAGGGCGAGGAAAGGCAAGATCTGAATGGAGAATATCGGGCGGAGAGAGACGAAGGGCGGAGGAAATAGATGGGAACAATAACAGTTTGAAGGACGAGGAGACGGAGATACAACGGAAAATCCTGAGCAGAAAGCCGATAGCGATGAACGAGCGGGAATGGAGAGAGGAAAGAAACAGACGGGAGAACCGTCGGAATAATGTACAAATCAAAGCCAAGGAGGGGGAGGGTATTAAGAGGGGTGGAGTCGTGAGGATGTTGGAAGAAAAATTAAGGCAGGAAATAAGGAAACAGGCAACAACAAGGCATGAGAGAGGAGGGATAACAGTACTAAAATTCAGAAATTGGAGTGAAAAAATGGAGGCGTTGAGGAAAAGAAGAGAGTTAAGAGGCACAGGGCTATGGATCGGAGATGATTTAACAAAAAGACAAGTGGAGGTGCAGAGGTGGCAAGAGGATGTGGCGGAGCATGAAAGGAGATACGGAAGGCAGGCGGAGACGAAGTATATGAAGATATGGCTGGAAGGAGAATGGTGGGGATGGAGCGAGAGGAGAGGGGACATAGAAAGATGGAGGGCAGAGGAGGGATGGAGGCAGCCCTTTCGGACGGAGAGAAGAGGATTTCGCGCCGGATGAGGACCAAAGTCGAGAGGAGGGGAGAGAGAAGAGGAGCGAAGAAGAGTGGAGCAGAGCAGAAGAGGATTACGCGAAGGATAAGGACCAAATCCGAGAGGAAGGAAGAGAGAAGAGGAGCGAAGAGGAGTGGAGAAGACCAGAAGAATGTGATCAGCCGGGGGAAGAGAGGGGGAATTCTGACTTCAAAATAATAGTGTGGAATGTGGCAGGAATATACAAAATTGGGGATGCGTGGGAGTTGTTAGAAGAGGCGGATATGGTTATCTTACAAGAGACGTGGGTGGAGAAAAAGGATGAGGGAAAAGCAAATGAGCACATGAGCAAAAAATTCAGGTGGGGGTTTAAGGCGGCATTTAAAGATAAACAGGTAAAGAAGGGAGGGCAGGCCGTAGGGATAAGAATGGAGTATGAGAAAGGGTGGGAAATAAAAGAATGGGAATTTGGGCTGATAGTGAGTAATGGAAATATGGAGAAAAGAACTGCAGTTATAACAGTGTATAATAATGTCGGAATGAGAAAAGTAGAGAAAGAGTTGGCGGGTAGAATAATGGAAGAGGCGAGAAAGAAAGAGAGAGTATTAATTGTTGGGGATTTTAATGCAAGAATAGGAGAGGAGCAGGCAGTGAATGAGGGCGGGGGAGAGGAAGACGAAAAAGAAAGAAGAAAGTCACAGGATAAAGTAATAAATGCGGAGAGAAGAAGATTATTATGCATGTGCGAGGATATGGGATTGAAGGTGATGAACGGGAGAATTAAAGGGGATGGGGAGGGTGGGATAACATTTTGCGGAGGGGGAGAGGAGTGTGGCGGATCGGTGATTGACTATGTGATAGTACTGGACAGGGGGGGAGGGGATGAGATAAAATGGATGGAAGTAAGAGAGAGGATCGAATCGGATCACCTGCCGATAATATTTGCAATTGAAGAGGTCGAGAAGGAAAATGGGAAAGAGGAGAACGAAGAGGATGAAGGGGGGCAGGAAGGAAGAAGGCTGATTTGGAATGAGGAGAATTCGGAGAAGTTTGCGGAGGAAATTAGAAAGGAAAGTGCAAAAGGAATAGGGTGGGAAGGGTGGGAGGGGGTAAAAGAAAAAATACTGACGGCGGCGGGGAAAGCAGGGATGAGGAAAAGGGGTAAAAGAAGAAAGAGGCGGAGGAAGCTGCCAGGGCGGTACAATGAGAGTTGTAAAAGACAGAAGCGAATAGTATGGGAGAAGTTAAAAATATTTGTAAAGAAAAGAAGGGTAGGGGATAAGAAAGAACTGGTGGAAAAAAGGAGAAAACTAAGGAGAGTATATAGGGAGGCAAAGGACGAATGGAGGTATAACATATGGAAGGACGTGGGGAAAGCAAAAGATATGGCAGGGTGGTGGAAAGCAATTAGTAAGTTCAGAGGTAAAAGGCGGAAACAGGGGGATAGTGCAATAACGAGCGAAGGGTGGAGGGAGCATTTCGATAGGTTGTTGAATGGGGAGGAGAAAGCAAGAGGGAAGGGGGGAGAGGAAGAATCGGAAAAAGATGGAAGAGAAGGCGGGGGGAAGAGAAAAGGGAAGGGGAAAAAGGAGGAAGAAGACGCAGGGAAGAGAGATTTTTACAAGGAATTCAGAAAGACAGAGTTAGAAAAAGCGTTAAGGGGAATGAAAAATGAGAAAGCGGCAGGGGAGGATGGGATAAGTGTAGAGTTCTTGAAGGCGCTACCGGAGGAAGAAAGGGAAGAGTTGAGAAGGGCGCTGAACGAGATATGGATGGGGGGAGGATTAGCAAAAGGATGGGAAACTGCTAGGATAGTGCCAATTCACAAGGATGAGGATAGGGATAGGGCTGAGAATTATAGGGGGGTGTCATTATTAGATGTGGGGTATAAGATGCTAACAAAAATCATGTCGGACAGGCTGAGCAGATGGATAGAAAGGAACAACAAACTGAAAGAGAGTCAACCTGGATTTAGAAAGAATAGAGGCACGAGGGCTCAAATATTTACGCTAAACGCCATAATTAATAAGAGACTGAATGTGAAAGGGGAGAAGGCGTATGGATTATTTATAGATTTTAAGGCGGCGTTTGACAGGGTGTGCAGGGAAATATTGGTAAGAAAGCTAGAGGGGAAAGGGATAGGGGGAAGAATGTTAGAAACAATTAAGGAGACTTATAATGGACAAGGGCAGATAGTGGAAGATAATGGAAGATAATGGAAGGGTGCAGATAGGCGGAAAAGTGACAGAAGGATTTGGAACGAAGCTGGGAGTGAGGCAGGAGTGTGCATTAAGTTCGGTGCTGTTTGACTTGTATATAGACGATTTAGAGGATAAGTGGGTAAGAAAAAATGAGGGTGGGATAGTAATAGGAAGGGAAAAGATATTTGCGATAAAATATGCGGATGATGTGGCGGCGGTAGCGGATTCGGCGGTGGGGTTGAAGAGTATAGTAGGAGATCTGGAGGGTTGGGCAAGGGAAAACAGAATGGAGATAAATGTAAAAAAGACGAAGGTAATGATCTTTAGTAATGGAGGAAAAAGGAGAAAAGGAGAGAAATGGACAATTGAGGGGAAAAAGGTGGAGGTAGTGAACCAGTTTAAATATTTGGGGTATTGGTTCACGTGTAAGAATTCGATATGGTTGCATGGAAAAAAAATGATGGGGAGGGCACAGAAAGCGATGAATAAGGTGTGGGGAGTATGGAACAGGGCAGGAAGAGAGATTATGGAGGAAAGTTTATATCTCTTGGATACGTTGGTAGGAGCAGGGGCGTTATACGGAGTAGAGGTGTGGGGATTGGGAGAAATTGGAGCGTTTGAGAGAATACAAGGCAGATACTGTAAATTAGCATTAGAAGTGGACAGAAACACGCCGGATTACATATGGAGAAGAGAGCTGGGGGTGGTTACGTTTGAGTGTAGAATACTGAGGTACTGAGGTATGTAAAGGAAGTGGCGAGGATGGAGGAGACAAGATGGCCAAGAATGTGTCTATGGGAAGAGATTAGAGCAATTAAAAATGGGAGTCCGTCAAACTGGGGGAGGGGCTTATTGAAAGTGGTAAGGGAGATGGGGATTGAAAGCGTAATAGAATTAACATGGGAGAGAAAAGAGGGGGGAGAGATAGAGGACAAAATAAAGGAAGGTCTGGAAAGATTGAAAAATAGAGGATTAAGAAAGGAGGAAGAGAGGATAAACCGATCTTCATACAATAGGGAATATAAGCACATATGTATGAATGAGGAGGCACCGTGGAGGTATTGGGCGGAGGAGGAGGTGAAGGGAAAGCATAAGGAGGTGTGGGCGAGAATGAGGTGCGGAAACATAGGAAGAGCAGGGAAGAAAGGGGAGAAGGACTGGATGTGCAGAATCTGTGGAGAAAAAAATGAAACGCTGGATCATCTTATAGCGTGCAGGAAAGGGTGGGAGAGGGTGTCGGAAAAGGCGAGGCAGGCAGCAGAGGGGTGGTTGGAAGAAGTAGATAATTTGGCGATAAGAGGGGAAATAATAAATATGTTAGGCGGAAGAATAAATGAGGATCTATGTATATACTTCAGGGAAATAGAAGAGGAGTGTAAGAAGAGTGAGAGGGAGAAGAGAGAATGTGACGGAAGGGACAACTAGAGTTAAGAAGGATGGTGGGAGATTGTACAAAACTTTTGTAAAAGGTTATACAAATAAAACTGGCTTATATATATATGTTAGCGCAGTTTCTTCAGTAAAAGTGGAAACATTATATTTTTCATTTCTAAAAATAATGAATTAACAAATATGTTAATTAATAAACTCGGTCTGCTAACGAGCGAGATGTCAGCGACGTTTGTCGTTGCATACTCAGAATTATTATAATTCTGTTATTTATTGCTGTGGTTGCAGCAAAAACAAACTTGAATGTTTGGCACGCTCTGCTATATATTGTAGCGAGAAATTAATTCTTGCAGCGTACATGTAACATGCACCCTAGTGTATATTACATGTACATAGCCGAGCATTAGTATTAGATTTTCGAACGGGGCGGGTCATGGCTGGCCCTGCTACGAGGCCTCGGCCTTCGGTCCGCCTCGTGTACCGAGGCTTCGTAGCAGACGCGCGCCGTGACATCTAGTCGTAGTGCGCAGCGGCCCGTAGCCAAATACTGCGAGCTCTGCACTACCGCTGGGAAAGGGAACCCGTCGAAATTTTTCTCCGTGTTACAGTGCCTCTTAAGAGTCTCGTGAGTGCAACAGTGAGTTCGGGAAAACCAATAGAGAATCGATTACGAACTCTTCGCGTTAAAAGTATCCCTAATGGCTCTTAACGCAACGCAATATATTTCGGTACCGCGATAATTACCCGAGCGGCATCACGCGTCTGAATATATTAAGATCAATTGTGATTTTCCGAAACTATGATATTAAAATAATTCTGCGCGCCGGGGCAAGCGACACATTGCCATACGTCGATTATTCATCTCGCGCCGACTGAGCGAAACGCCGATCGGCATTGTGTGCGCGTACTCGTATAAAAATTGTGAATGCACGAACAGAAACAAAAATAAAACAATAACAGGTGAGCCATCTCCAACCGCATCGAGGAAGCTCTTATCCTACCTTTTCCGAATCACCGAGCATTCCGGCAGCGTCGGAAACACACATAACACATACACACACACACACACACACACACAAGATGAGGTGCGTAACCCCGCTTTAACTAGGACAAAGATCCGCGTGTCGAGGCCAGACTAACGCGAACGCAATAATGTTTAATCTAATAACAATCAATCGATTCATTAAAATCTATAAGTAAATAATTCACTAAGACCGAAAATCGGGCCTCAACAATTTATTCTCAGTTTAATGCCGTAAGATTTGCAGTGGGCAGATTTTTCTTTCAATTTTTCTTTTCGATTAAAAAATATTGCTTCAGTTTTTCTGAGAAGAATATAAATTTTTAGAAAAACCATATTTCTGATTCTTGATTTTTTATTTTTTTTTAACTTTGATTTATTATTAAATTTATTTTATCGACTAAACAATGTTAGATTACGAAAAAATTAAAAATCTTCTTTTTTAATCGAAAAAAAATCTGCCCAATATGAATCTTTAAATTCAGAATAAATCAAAGTTTAATAAAACAACATAGGAAATAAAAAATGAGAAATGGGGTTTTTCGAAATATTGATATTTTTCTCAGAAAAACTGAAGTCATTTTTTTATTCAATCGAAAAAAATAGAAAAACAAAGCTGCTCACTGTGAATCTTGCGGCATTAAACTCGCAATAAACCAGTTTTTAAACAAATTGAAAATAAAAAATGGAATTTTTGAGAAAATGAGTTTTTTCTCTAAACAAAATGAAAAATTTCATAGAATATGACTTGAATATTTTATTTATATTTTGTTTCTGAAAAGCGCGTTTAAAAATGAAAAAATTGAAAAAAACGTCTCGAAGAACCAATTTTTGAAAAAGTTATGAGCGTTTAAAAATGGTTGAAAAAACACATTTTTTCCAAATTCACAACGTCGTTTTGGTTGGGTAAAAAAATTGGTGGGGTAGTATAACATAAAATTTTCAGCAAAATAAAAAACGGTCGGGTTCAAAAGTGGTCGATTTCCCGTTGAATGGGTCATATATATTGTAACGGTGCGGTTCAAGATGGCGGCCCCCACGGATGTTTAGAATAAGAAAAGATAGGTTAGTAAGTAAGGATCCTGAGAGAGGGCGAGGCTTCGCAGAAATGCAAAAGGACGAACAAAAATATAAAGTCCAAGGAAATTTCATGAAAATCAAGTTATTGACTACACCGGAACCTTAACCGAACGGTCTGGATGTACTGAAAACTCTGAAAAACCTGATTAGAAGGAATTCTAATGTGCGGCATTCCGAGGGCTAAGGTATCCTGGGCTCCCTAAGGATAGGAAAGCAAAACCGAGGCATAGTTAATGTTCCAAATAGAGTTAAGGAAATAGGGTAGTGGGGTCTCGCGTGAGCCAAAATAAATTATAAATTTCAAAGCAAACTCACCGCTAGGCCGTGCACGCGTCTGCAGCGCGTGCACGGCCTGGTCGTTGGAATTTCGCTAACCTTGGCTGTTGACTCCTCGGAGTATTTCGACGCACGGGCCCGCGGTCAGCGACGTCGTTGTTGCTATGTGAGGTAGTCACCCTCGGGTGATTATCACACGGCCACAACACGTCCACACGCCAATAATAAAAACAAGCGGAAAAAACAGCGTATGCAGAGCCAAATAAGTAATAAAATGCAAGCGTGTGAAGAGAATCTCACCTATGAATAAATAAAAAATATCATGCTACTCGGGAGGCATGACATAGAAACAAAAAAGACTCACCCGTCTTTGCAATCAATGATCCTCGTACATTCATTCCCTCGACACCAAAACAACACGCACGGTCACACATACGAAACCACGGCTATTTTGGATGAATCTCGGATATATCATCCATGTCAATAATCCGGCTACCTGCTCGGAAAACATTGCGCTGTCAAGGAAGGCACAGCAGTGCCGCATCAAGCCAATGTCAACAATTCAGGAGAGGTTGAAACGCAAGACATAAGGGGATAAGGCGCTGTAATCGATACTTTTTCTAGTGATCTATCGATCGATATTCGACGATAGAACAGAAACATACTTTATTTCAATTTCGAGTCCCAAACCCTACAAATATTATTCAAAATTATCCCACCGTTTCAATATATATATATATCGTACAAACACTTACATAAAGGTTCATAAATAACAATAAATACGCTCGCATGCACGGCTCGCGACCGCGTGTACTGTCTCGCTCATCGACGGGATCCCCGATCCGTCGCCACTTACACACACTCCACGCGTCGCCGAATAGTTTTTCGCGTGTCGCCCCCGGCGCACACCTATTGCCTATCGTACTCGTCGTCCTTAATCGTAGCCTAAGTCCGCAATGCTATTATCGTCTCGATCGTCTGTGCAAGCCTGTCCATATGGGTCACTCCCGTTTCTCATATACTCAATGTCCGATTCGTTCCGTTCGTTATCTTCTCTCGCACGCGTACGTTATCTTCGGACTCTCATTCTCGTCCCCCTTCAGGCATCCGTCCATTCTCGCCTCGTGGCCCTACGGGGCGTCCATCAGGTATATGCATGTGATCGCTTCGCCGTCGATCTGCGCGGGAGTTTTCAAATGGTTTAATGGCTCGCCTTAATGGGATGTTAATCATGTTTGCTCTCTTATCTAGTCACAAAATAATTCGACGCTACACACATTGGACGGTGGCGATTGACTTGATGGTATTTTTGGCACATGACATTGTGAGGGCATCCAGATCACACCACATCAATGATCACGGTGCTATATTCACCAGTATCGTTAGGTTTTCAGAAGAATTTCTGTCATTTTGTAAACAACAATTTATGTTATTCAACAAAGACATGAATTACTTAGCAACGGGTGTCAGTCTAGTAACAAGTCTTACGACTTTAGAGTGAAAATCCTCAAGACCGTTAATCTATTTGCGGACGAATTTTTTGTTACACCCACCCGCTCTCATTACCATCGGTCATCTTCCTCGCTCGTGCGCCTGCAGATACGCCGGCCGATCGGCAGCTCATATTTGTACCTCCAAAATTAACAAAACGGACCTACAACAAGGCGCACCAAAGGCCGACGCCTCGTAGCAGGGCCAGCCATGACCCGCCGCGTTCGAAAACTTAATACTAATGCTCGGCTATGTACATGTATCATACACTAGTATGCATGTTACATGTACGCTGCAAGAATTTATTTCTCGCTACAATATATAGCAGAGCGTGCCAAACATTCAAGTTTGTTTTTGCTGCAACCACAGCAATAAATAACAGAATTATAATAATTCTGACTATGCAACGACAAACGTCGTTATCATCTCGCTCTTTAGCAGAGCGGTTTTGATTAATTAACATATTTGTTAATTATAGATTCTTACGAATTAAAATTATGTCCATCTATTTTAGCAGACGGAGATAAACAACGACGGACGTCGTTGGCATCTCACTCTTCAACAGAGCGGTTATTAATAATGAACATATTTGTTAATAAACATTTATCAATAATTAAAATTTCCTCTGTCCACTTTAGCGGACAGACTTACGGCCACAGACGTCGCAGACATCTCGCTCTTTAGCAGAGCGAGTTTATTATTTAACATATTTGTTAATTCATTATTTTTATAAATTAAAAATATCTCTGTCTATTGGGCGGACAGACTCATAGCGACATACGTCGCTGGCATCTCGCTGTTTAACAGAGCGAGTTTAGTAATTAACATATTTTACAATTAAGTGTATAATAATTTGTAAATATATTCTGAAAATAACATATTTGGAAAAATTAGTTTATGGCATGTTGCCATATCTTTCGGGCCCCGTGAATGACCCGAGCCTCGTGTCGCGCGCACGAGGCCCGGCATCATTCAGTATGGATTGAACAAACTGCGCTGACATTTTGTTTATCATTTAGTGTGTATTGAAGAACCTGCGCTAACATTGTTTATCATTCAGTATATATCGGAGAAGCTTCGCTAACATTTTTTCTTCATTCAGTATGCACCGAAAAACTCAGCGGCAACGAAAAAACGCAATCTTCGATTTGATGAGCACCGAGCGACCGATCGGGTTGAAATTTGGAGGATATCTAGAGAATTATGGTACAAATACGCTAAGACCCGTTTTTTTATTTCGAAAAAATAAGTTACTGTAAAAATAATTGTTACTGAAAAAAAAACGATAGTTGTCATACTCGCACGATATTTCTTATCATGTTGAAGCCAACATTGCATGCACAAAGGAAAAACGAACATTTTGGGCTTTGTTTCATATCATTTAATGAAAAAATAACTGAAAGTTCTCGATTCTCGTTTTATGCATCACGGGGCTGGCGTCGGTAACTCCCACAGCCCGCGCGGCGGACGGAGGAGACGCGAGAGTCGAACACAGAGGCCTCATATACACGTTCGACTCTGCCCTGTACGTAGCTCTAACGCGACGCACGTATATATTGTGACGAGGCGTTATACTCCTCGCAATCGCGGAAATCGAAATATTCGGAAGAATATTAAAGTGAGATAGAATAAGCAGAGTCACGTCGTCTCGCACCCGTGGTAAAGCAAAATTGTGCTCTAGAACATACGCTGCCGAGAAACTTCGTGATTTACAGAGTAAACATTGCCTCTCAGAGAGAGAGAGAGGGATGGCTGTGTCGGCGATCGAGAGACGATCGTCGCTAGGACCTCCTTCCCCTTTCCCTCCGATAGGACCACGACGAAGCCGGCGAGCGAGAGCGACGAGCTGAGTAGTCAGTGAGCACTCGACCATGAGAGAAAACGGAAGATTAATTAGACTAGCGAAAATCGAGACGAGCGAGTAAGGACTACCGAGGAACGCTGTGCGACGTGGACATAAGATATCGGCGGAAAAAAGGTAGGCGCACGCTGGTGCAATATTTTCTTTGCCGGTACGAACCTATCGTATCGTCGAACGCGTGGGGGTAGGTCGTGCCCGTCTCGCCACGCGTCTTATTGCACTTACGCGGCTGTATATACCGGCGCCTCCGGAGGACATTGCTATCTCACTCTGAGAAGTTAAAATACGATAAATTGTTTGTTTAGCGTGATTGGCACGCGGATAATTATTGTATTGTGAGACTGTAAATTATGAGTGAGGTCCAACCCGTAGACCGGAGTAATAAATAAGTCGTTGTTAACATTTTAGAAAAAGAACTACTCACACGTTAATTTCGTATAATTGAATTCATGTAATCGATGCTCGCCCTTCGAACCCTACCATTTCCCTGAGAATTGAATAAGAAAGAGAACGAACAATAAGTAATCCCTTGGTGTTACGGGGGTGATACAAACACCTGGCTCCCAATCGGACATTGGTGAAAGAAAGGAATGGTAAAATATATTGTTGGGGCGTTACAAATGCGATCTTGTTGCGCGTGCTCGTCGCGCGGATAATTTTCTATTCGGCTGTTTCGAACCGTAATTGGCGGTAATTGTTAGAGACAAGTCGAGAATTGTTAATGTAACGCGACATTGTAAATTTCTGTTGGGGTCCAACCCGGGGACCGGAGTTAATAAATAAGTTGTTTGTTATTTTGTTAAGAAAGAATTAATGTTGTAATTAATATTTGGTAATTAATGTAATTGATGCTCACCCTCCGAACCCTAATATTCCCCTGACCGCTATCTGTCCAAGAGGAGAAGAGATAATACAAGGAAGTTTCCTTGGTGTTACGGGGATGGTACAAACACCTGGCGCCTTATCGGTAATTGGGAAGAGGAATGTGAACAAATTTTGGGCGTCATTATAGATTTTGGACTGGAAGTCTTCTCGTCTTTGACGAAATTTTGATGGGAAGAGCTCGTCACAATATATATATTGTGGCGAGCCGGTATATCCCTCGCAATCTTGAGGAATAGAAATATTCTTGCGAATATTAAAGTATCGCACCCGTGGTTGGAAAAATTGTATTCTCGAACTTGCGCTGCCGAGACATGTCGTGATTTTCAGAAACTCGAGGTCACGGGATGTAAACATCGCGGCCGTACGCGAGAGACGACGCCGGCGGACGAGAGAGAGAGAGGGATGGCTGTGCCGGCGATCGAGGGTCGATCGTCGATAGGACCTCCTTCCCCTCTTTCCCCCGATAGGACCACGAGGGAGCCGGCGAGCGAGAGTAACGAGAGCGTAGGCAGTGTGGTCTCGACTGCGAAATGATAGAGTAGAATAGCGACGTTTGTATTAGAATCTGAAGAGTAAAGAAGAATTGAGGAAAAGCGATTATAGCGAGAGAGTGAGTGAGTGAGCGGAGAATAGAGCGGAGTGAACGTGAGAGGAGAGCGAGAGAGACGGGCCTGGAAAAGCGCTGTGCGACGGGATGATTTGGATAGCGGCGAAGCATAAAAAGGTAGGCGCACCCGATCTTTTCTTCTGCCGGTGCGATATCGCGTACCGTCGGCGCGCGGTAGTAGGCTCGAGTCCATCTCGTAACGTAGCCCGAAATTGGACGTAGCCCCTCCTACCGGCGTCTCCGGGGGACAGAGCTACGTCGCTCCGCGAAGTTATTGAATAAGATAGTAATTGTTCCAAAGGGTTATTGTCACACCGATATTGTCAAAGGGTCCTATGAGAAGGAAAAATAAATTAGTCATTGCGAGAATTGAATATACGTGTGCTCGAACGTTAACTTTGATTACTGAACTTACTCGACTCTACCCTTCCCTGAGTTACGAATAAGAGAAGAGCGTATGAACAAAATTCCCTTGGTGCTACGGGGTTGGTACAAGCACCTGGCGCCCAATTATCAATTGGAGAAAGAAAGTGTTAGTATTAATAAAATATTTCGGGACGTCATTACAGAATTTGACGAGTAGCTCTTTTTGGCTTTGCACGAAATTTAGTCGAAAGGAGCTCGTCACAATATATACATAAGAATTTTAATCGTTAGTATCTTCATCTTCTTTTCTACTTCTTCTTCTTCGACGGTTCAACTATGGAAGACAGAAACATATGGCATGAGAGAAGATGGTATATACGTATCGCGTCATAGGTACTTTATACATGGGTTTTAGTACATACCTGTTTACCATTACTCCTTAGCAGCTCTGAATTCGAGGTTATTGAATTTCGTGCCGTAATACTGTATAATTCGATTTTTGTTGTTTGCGGCCTCGCTCATTTGTTGAAATAGTTCGTCCGCTTCTTCGAAAGCCTTGACGAATCTCGTTGGTAGATAGCACGTAAATTGATTATGCACGTCCACAACAATACGCACCCCCCATTTGGCTTGTACTATTTTCATACCGGTTATAAAGTAGTCTTTTTCGAGTTCAAGCTCGGCTAGTTTTTTGACAGGGACAAACGTCTCCAGGCCTTTCACTTGGTTGATGCGTGTGAAGTCCATTATCCGACTTGAGTTTTCTTAGTTTTATTGTTAAAGCACGAAACTCCGATATCGCGTGTATTTTTAATTTAATCCTTACAATATCTCGGAAAGACATCTAAACGTGATTTTAATCGACGCTGCTTACTTCTTTCAAGACTTGAGGATAATGTCTGTCTATCAAGGAGCTCAGATACATCAGATCTCCTACCAAGCAGTCCTATCCCCCTACTCTGTATACGAAAAGAAGCACTCTGAATTTAAATGGTGCAACATTTACTTATTTTGAAAAAAACAGTAAGCCATCTTGGCGGTGATGGCGGTCGTGGTGGTAGCGACGGCGGCGGCGGTGGTGGTAGTATCAGAGTACCGTATCTCCAGACAATCGTTTACGGACATCAGCATTTTATAAAATCTGTAATACGTGAGGATCGAATTCGTGACGGCGCGTGCGTTTGCGTGCATGACCATTTCAAGGAGTTCTGAGAATTCAACAGCTCGTCAGTAAAATATCTGGATTATAGACATTGTCATATGAGGTTCAAGAATATCAAGACGAAGAACACACATATTTAAACAAAAATACTTTATTTACTTTAGCCTACAATTATGGTACAGCTAGCGCGTGCGAGAACAGCAGCCATGTACACAAGGCAAAGTTTTAACGCTAAATGTATTCAGATTATTATAACGGTAGCCACTCCCCATACTGGTTCCCGTGCTGAGCACATTATTCAATGGATTAGATTCATTACACATATTTATATACTCATTGTAGTAGTCATACACTATTTTATCGTTTCGTGTTAAATCGGTTGAAAATGCACTCCTAAACATATTAATACCAAGCCCTGTAGACAAGAAATGAAGAAACATAACACAATAATGTCCACAAGACTGTGATTCAGGACCCTGAAGCTGTCTAGTGTTGTAGCTAAAGAACTTGCAGTTCTGCCGGAGACGCCGAAGATGCTGGGGGATGTCCCAGCATCTTCCGTGGTAGTCCGTAGCAATCGAAGTACCATCCGCGTCCATCTCGATCGATGTACATGGCGACCCAGTGGGCCCCAGGCTGCTTGTGGCCATCGGTATTGGCGATAATCGCTGCTGGCTTCGCCCACACCTTGGGGATGCGATCTACCGGGTATACGCCAACAGTACGACTCTTTATACCGTGTAGGGCTTACAGAAGCTGCTCGGTGTTCATAATAAACAGCGGTTATAGAGGCACTAGAGCGCTTTTATATCGGCTGTTTTTGCCGCTTCGCAGCACTCTACAGCTAGTAAACCGATGCTCCAGGCTATGGTGGTTCTGTTCTCCCATAAGGAGCCGGAGCAGTTGTTATGAGAAAGCCACTTTTTGATTCTCACAGCGTTGGTGAGGGTACACGTGAACGAGAGGAGTTTTTACGCAGTAAACCATGATATATACAACGGATGTTGCTCGCAGGGAGATTACGGAACGACGAATCGTCGTCTTGTTCTTTTTCTATATAGTGAGACGGTAACAGTCTCATACGACACCCAACACCATCTCACAATTTCCCGCGCGAGGCAAATAAAAGAAGCATGACGAGCACGACGTTTCCACACGGCACCACAGCCGAACGGCTGACTCGGCGAGATGGACCCCCCACCAACCGAGAATAGAAGTCCAAAATGGGTATAAAAGGGCTCAAAATCAAGGAAAATCATCAGTCCCGGCTGGTCACTCACTAAGTTCGTACTCTGAAGAAGAGTCTTACTTTGGAAGAACAAGTGCTCTGAAAAGTAGCCAACGGCTCGAGGGACGACGGGAGAATATTTTCCGAAAGTATTAAAGGAACTCACGTCGCGCGGCAGCAACGACGACGTGAGTTTGCACCCAAGAATAGCTGTACCCGTAAACACCGACGAGACGGTCCAGTCGTCCAGATAAAATAAAATAAAGAAACGTTCTGCCGTTTCAATATATAACGTAGCAATCCGTTAGCTGCGTCAGATATGCCGCTTTATCAGCTCCTCTTGTAAACAGGCGATCAGACTCCACCGCAATTTTGTTCAACGACGCCTCGACTGTGCGTAAATGCGTTTCGCCCTCGGACCACTATATACCATGATGATAGGTTTGTGACCAGGTGTTTTGACGATTTACGCTAGGTAGCCGAACGTTATAAGAGTAGGGCGGCGATATAATCCAATGGGCTAGGTGCGACGTCTTTATAGAGACCACGACAACTTCTTGAGGTATACAATGATTATATTTATCTTTCAAAACCCTGTTTATCAATGACGATGTTTATGGTGCTCCGCAATCGTCGTAACACGTCGGGATTTAAATACAGACTGACGACAAATATTGCATGCTCTGGGGATATATGACACGCCCCTCTATAAGCCTCGCTATCTTGCCGCTTAAATCCACAATTACCTGTTTGAAAGAGTCGATCTCCAATAAATTATCATATTCAGCATACACAATGCAATTAATCGTTGGTGTTAGGGCCGCCGCGAAACGTACTTCCATTCTCATACTACCGTGCCTCACAACATCCCAATAAGTGCTACGATTGGCCGAGAGATCGGGTGTAAGATCAAATGCAAAGAGACAATAACCAGCTGGGTAAGTTGTACGTGCAATACAATTGCCCTCGTTGAGAAAGTCGATACTTGTACCGGAGAATAGTATGTGATATGCATCCACATAAATTTTAGAATCTGCGACGTCTGGCTGTAGAGGATTTGACGGCATTTGCAAACCATCGGCGTACGAAGAAACATAATTTATATTGTAATTCTGAAAATTGAAGGGGTTCATTTTACGGTCGCCGTTAAAAGCCTTATTATTGACTAAACCGACGATTATGCGTTTAGGCAGCTGCCCAAGTATGACATTATCAAGAGTATCGCCGTGTATTCCGGCATGCAGCGATATCACTTTAACCTCAACTCGTGTCAAAGGATATTTCGTTGTAGATTTATACAGAGCTCTTGCATGGGCCAAAAGCATGGGCGCTACCTTAACACGCCGCCCAAGTAGCGATGCCTCCGTAATACATATGGTACAATCTTTCGAAGAGCTCATGAGACAAAAAGCGTTATTGGACCGTACGAGACGCAGATGCATCTCAACCCCGTTTCGGGCGGTACATGTAAAATTGTCGTAGTGTTTGAGCGAGGATCTGGTGTGCGGGAGAAGGGTTAGCGAAAAATATCTTGAGAGTTCTTAGACGCGAGATTCACCTGTACGGATCGTCCGTTTTATTTTGTCCAATAGGTACGTTACTGACAAAGAGCGCTTTTCGCGCTACGCGACGGTCGTTAGGGCTGATCGTGTATTTTTTAGAATAAGTCCGAGTTTGATAAGCCGAGTCGAGAGTTTACGTTGAGCTGAGCGGATGTCCAAAAACTGAGCAGGCCGTGGTCGAAAACTGAATATAAGACAAAATTGAAAACCCGTTATCAGACTGCTGTACTCTGAGAGCTCTCGTGAGAGAATGGCCGAGGGATCGGTTCCGGTCAGGCACGAGGCGAGCTGGCGAACGTTGAAGAGAGGGTAACCGTCGAGCGCGCATCGATCGACGCTAGCTCCTCTATCGACCGTGAGATTAATCGAGCGGCAATTTTCAAATCCTCCTTTTCGGTCTCGCCGAAACACGTAGCTATGTATATTTCAGCTAGAAAAACAGACCAGCTACCGTGAAGAGACATACATTGGGGTAAATGAGTGGTGTATCTTGTTGCCACATTATGAGGATAATAATTCATACTACTATTCCTGGGTAAAATCATGTAAAATTCCTCCTTTATTTTGACCACGTACTGCTTAGCCTCTTTCGTTTGCACTCTCGATAACTCAGCCTCGTAAAATATACCATCGATATCCTCACTGTGATGATCACGCAGAATGTATTTCACAAGCCAAATACTATGTTACACACGAACGATCTTAAATAGTTCATTGCTCCATCCACCCGTCTAACGTTTTACGAAGGCTGCACTACTGATGCGCATTATGTCGTCCACACTGTATTTGGGAGAGCAATTCTCGGTTCTTTTATACCTCTGTACCAGGTTATTACGAGCCCTAGCCGCTGTAGCGTGTGTCACCGAGACAGGAGCCATTTTTATACCACTATGCGTAGAGTGATTGTATGCCGAAACGATGTTCTGCAGAACGGGAAGGTAACGTTTTTTTCTGGAATATGTAAAGTACCGACACATTCTTTCTTTCAGTGTTCTATTGAATCTCTCGACAATAGCCGCTTTTATATCAGGGTTGTCGCAACAGGGAAGTGTACGTTATTTTTCTTTAAGAGAGCCTGGAACGCAGCACCGGTGAATTCTTTACACCTGTCCATCTGTAGGTAAACGGGTGTTCGATCGTTACTATTTGTTTTAGATAAAATGAGATCAACCGCTTTAGCTACAGATGCAGCAGACGTGTCACGTAAAGGCTGACCCCATGCAAATTTACTAAGAACGTCTATCACGACTAAGAGATAAACATAACCATCATTAGAATCTTTAATCGATCGAAGATCTACGAGATCAGCCTCCCAAAAGTCTTCAATGTTTCGGACATTATAAGAGCGACGTGGATAATGACGTCGCACTGGTCTGTGTTTTGTGTAAGTTTCCTGTGCTTCAAGCCACTGCAGCGTATTTACACGGGAAATTATTTTCCGACGCGCCAGGTGCAACTATTTGATAGCACCTGAAAACTATGCTTCATGAGCAGGGTTAAAGTACACATTTTCTAAGATTTTTATGATTATAATTTTTCTTATTGTGATAGCCAACCACCTTTCTGCTTGTCCCCCTGTGTCTGTCATTCCGGTGATCTGTTCTCAGGACCACTAAAAAGCGCTAACTGGTCCGTATCAGGCGATTCCTCGCTGCTAGTACTGTTATCACCAGTCTGTGAGTGACGCTGTGCCGTATGAACTGTAGACTCCGCCCACAACTTCTCGTTGCCGCTAAACTCCCGACGTGCCTTGATTGTTCGGAGAACTTTGGCAAAGGCGTTGCGCCCAGCCGGATTAGGTATTTTCCTAGTTGTCATAGCATCGTTCACGAGATCAATAATATTTGAATCCTGTATTGGTTTCCCACTAACTGACACGACGCCGTCAGAATCCCACGAAAAATTAGATCGTGGAGCACCACGCAAACGGATAAGCAGCAGTCTCGCTTTCGGGCGAAATTTAGCTGCTACACCCTCAATTATGGCGGTATCATTCGTACCGTCACCGGTTTCGTCTTCTTCTTTTTTGCTATCATAGTCAGCCTCTTCATAGTGCTTATTCGTCATAAGGCCTCGGTACTGCTGAACTCTCTCATCATCAATGAAGTGGAGATAACGCACAGTCAAGTATGCATCCCACTTTTCCCTCTGATCCTTGTATGCGTTGGAATGCAAAATTTCATTCATCTCCGTGTCTAATCGAGCCAGCGTAGCGTCAATGCCCCGCACTGGCTGGGTTTAAGACGTATCCGTGTTAAAAACCGGCGGTGTATGACTTTACGTGTTCAGCCGCGTTAGATGCTCCTCCGGTACGAGTACCATTTTTCTTCCGTGCTCCATTATCCACGGCCACCGATCAAATTTGATAGAACAGTACCTAGTATTGGTGCTAATAAGAGTGGTAGAAACCTACCGTTTTGAACAACAAACCGTTTTTACTCTTCCAACAGCTTTTTTGAGGCTAAACGACAGAGAACCGGTGCGTATCGACGTAATTTTTTTCTCTGGACGGCCTTCAGTGGTAAATTACCGTAGAGAACGTTCAGTGCACACTCGCAAATACAGCGGATAATGTTCGGATCTGCTTTGCGTAAAACAGCCTCGCGTTGCTCCTTATTCAGATGTTGAAGAGCACGCAATATCGCAACGTGTTTTTTGCAGAGCGGTGAACCACCTCGCGCCATTACGTGTGATGAACTGCCACCTGCCGTGATGTATCACACCTTTTTAAGCCCCTTTGCGCTGCATGTATTTGGGGCTGGGCTTCCCCTAAGACTGTACCACACACACTGACAAAAGGAGTGACTAGCACTTGTTTGTTTTTTGTGCGTTTCAGATGTACTATGCGCTGTGTTGGATTGTTGAAATGCATTCAATATAGCTATACATTTTTCGTGACACGACGATGCTTGAGACGCCAGTTGAACTGGTAATTCCTATGTGTCGGAATTACTTTTTAACTTTTTCTGTGGTATGTACACAAAATGATGGGCATCATCGGGGAAAATACAGGTACGGTATCTACAGTTATCAGGTGTTGATTGTTTCAAATCGAGTAATAAATAACCATGCGGGTTCGATGTCGCATCGTGATAGGCTTCTTGTAGAAATGGCGGGTTTTCCGGATATAGGAATTCAACATCTCCGCGCGAGATGTTGAATTTGAGCACGATCACGAGGATTTTTGAAAATTACGATATAATTGGCGTTCAATGCAATATCGCGTTGACCGTATCCTTGATGGAACAAGTTTGGGTAGTAAAAATAACAATCACGTTTTTATGATGACTAGCTTTGGTGAAAAAATCTATAACGCTGTTGTTCGACGCCTCGCGCATCAAATTGTTGATTATTATGAGTTTTGCACGAGGATCTTTCGCGTAATCGGCACTCTGAGGCAGACCTTCATGAAACTCTATAGATGTGCTATACTCTGTGAAATAGAAAATAATTCTCTCGAATGACTCACTGTTCACGAGCTCTATGAACTTAAAGAACTTTTTTACAAAGTACGTTTTACCAGAGCCCATGAGGCCGCAGATCATCGAGCTCTAGGGATGCTTCCACCGAGAGTCCATCTGTACGAATGAATGTGTTTTCTACACAACTGTGTAATTTAAAGCATTCGGCATATGTATACGGATTTTTATTTTACAGTAACAGCATAAATATTTTACAATGATAACATAAATAATTTACAATAATAACAATATTTTACAACATAAAACAGTGTAGCCGTAAGGGAGTGAACCGTATTCCCCATTACGTCTCCGCTTGACGCTCAACGGCATACATGATTTCGTTTCGGGCCGCGTAACAACCTGGTGGAATTGCGTGTGTCGTGTTGAAGCAAATCGTAGCACAATCGGCTCCTCTCCTTCACCTGTTATGAATAAGCGTATCGATCTGTAATTTATCAGAGAGGTGTTTGCATAATTAAGCGTTATACCTTTAACTTTACAAACTTCGCTTTCTACACCACCAGGGGATATGAACTATGAAAGAATAAAATTTGGGGCCGCCCGAAACGAAAGATTTAATATAGCTACCGGCACCGTAATAACTTAGCTCATCCGTTAGATCCCCCAGAAGTTGACGAGTAGGCGGCTCGTACTCTTTAGGATCTTTTTCGGTGTCACAATATAAGGCGCGTTCACCCAACAGTTCGAGATAGGTGTAAAGTTTTAGCCGGGCCTGAGCTGTTGTATATGCAGCAATTACAGCGTTTCCTATATTAGATGGTACTACGGCGTCTTCGGTTTTTGTGTAATTAACATACAATAGTTGACTATTAACCGGCAGTATACCCGTGAGATCGTGCTCAGAGCTGTTCAGTAGCTCCATAAGTTTTTTACGGGTCGATAGTATTTCAGTTTTGGGTAAATTTTCGCGCTGCCCACATTTACCCTAAAACGAGTAAAGACACACTTTAGTTACCGAGCGCAGACCAGGGTTTTGTGCTATAGCAGTACGGCATAGCTCAATTCCTTCGAAGGCCCTGAAAAAAGGTATATAATTGTCTTGCGCTGTCTCGTCTTCTCCACAGTTCTTGGGCCAGTCGCTGGCCTATTGTTTGATTTTAAGAAACGTGTTGATATATTCAGCCATAAAGACCTGTGTATCACGGTTATAGTGCGTTATTTCATACTGCCAGATTTCCCTCACGTTTAATACTTTATAACCACACATGACGGCGTTTCGCAGTTCATCCCAGGTACCTGTGAATGACCTCTCCGCAGGGTCTTCGTGGGGGCACGCATCTTGACTCATTGTTTCGCAGCAGCTATGCCACAGCCCGAATAATAAACGGTGATGCATACGCAACGGTAGCACGGGATGGTAAAGATTTCGCGAGGGTAGCAACGTACATTTAACAAGACCCTCGACGCGCGAAAGATCCACATTTTCGGGTCCTGTTAATTCCATACACTCGTCACCAACATACACTGTAGGGTGTCCTATAGGATAGTTGCCGTATTTGCAGACATACGGATACAATGAGCAGACGTCAAAGTATCGGATCTGTTCCCCGTCTCGTACGTCGTACCGAGTGACCATGTTTTCTGTGCGACCACCGAAAAATGCATCGCGTGGGTCGAGAGGATCTAATTTGACTAGAGCATGATCACGCACAAAATTACTCATTTCTGTATCTGCTTTTACCATGCGGTCATACACGCACTCCCAAATTTCTGTTAACGTATAGCCGCTTAAGCGGATTCTACACGATATGGTGTTTGTTCGCTCAAGACGCTCGTCCATTGTCATGCCGTCGCTCTGTTTACGATCCCTATTTACAGCAAAACAAGTGATGCATCCGTGCCAATAACAACCTGTAATACATTAGTCGCGTCGTCTGTTTCATAGTAACCATCTACCATTAAATTTTGAGGTAATTCAAATTCGCGCGCGCGTCCTGCATGAATAATATGATGACCTAAAGAGCGTTCCTTTCACACGAGCCACGAAATCGCTTTTTCGATTGATTATGAGCCCACCTGTAGCCGCCTGTAGGTATAATCCCGATAGTATTACTTATCAAGAAGTTTTTTTGAAAAATTTGAAAACACGCAGACGCTATTGTCGTATTTTCGCTAAACGGGCAGACATGCCCACTGTTCATGAACATCTTTCGAAAAACGCTACACGCCTGCCTAATATAGTAACATCGTTTTTGCAATAACGTATAATTTCTGTTGAAAAATCGAACACGTAATCGACGCTCTTTAGATCATTATATCATGCAGAAAAACGCTCGCGTTCTGTCACACGCATCGTGTCGGGGAAATAGTGGTCGATAGAAGGTAGAGGACCGATATAAGTTTGATTTTCCGGTCTGTTGAATAAATGGGGAAAATACCCTTTGGCAAGACCATTGCTCACACCGAAGGCTTTTGGTAATGTGTTCAGAGGCATGTGGAAGTAATGCAAGCTATCGAGAAATACAACTTTTCCAATACGTATCGTGATAATTTTAGTACCGTTCATTATTAAAGAGGGTAGCTGCGTTTTATCTCTCTTCAATTAAATAGCGTAGGGTGAACTGCGCGTCGAAGCCGCCACCGTTATGAGCTATTAAAAATGTGTGTGAGAACCCTGGGATAACTTTCGTACCTAGCTCTACAAGCTGACACACTTGTAACAACTCTATGGATTTGCGGACACCTTTCCCCAAAGAAATCACGATTACAGCTCTCGCACCTGATTGTACCGATCGGAATCACCTCGCATGCCGGTGTTTGAAGACAACGGGGACATTTCTTTTTTAAACATCTATGGTGATAACGAAAACAGGAATTACAAGTTACACAGAAGTTTAAACTACTCACGGCACCTCGTAGGTTTACAATAGGTTGAAAGTGGTGTGATCGCTCGTAATACAAAATATATAATGTGTGTTGAATCGAGCCAGCAATAGCCGTAACCACATGTGTGTCGTCAAATAAGGGTGCCTCGCGTCGGCCCAATGTCAAAAATTCAAAACGATGATAATCCCCGTTTGAGCCAAATAATCTTGATACAAAGCAATTTCGTGCATTGTGCAACCATCGCATGGTACATTAATACACGCATTTCTCGTGAGCTCAAGCGCTGCTTCTTTTCGAGCCACTCCATTAATTCGTCTAATAAGTTGCCACCTGGTGTGTAGAGCCCCCGTATGGATTTTACTCCGCTCGGCGTATGCCAGCGCTGCTACAAGTGAGCGTGGTAGGCACAGATTGTCGGTGGTTCGATGGGTTAACATAGATTTCTTCGCGACACCCTCGTGTATTAAGCCTGTCCGCCCGCGGCCCTCTATACCTTTAACAATACACGCTTTGATATTAAAAGAGTCATCAATGTTGAGAGACGTTGTACTTTGGGCAACACTTGTTATTAATTGCCATATATCCTCGACCATGTAGTGTCGAACAGGTCGAAATGAGAGCCAAATAGGACCGTGAGCTAAGCTATTCGCTCTGAACGAGATCCCTGCATAGTCACAGCCCTCGCAGTATCTCGTGAGATGCGTTAAAACATCGCGAAATACTCCTTCAAGCCACGCTGTTACGTCCACTCCTGGGGGCTGCTGATGGATATGCATCGTCGTCTCACGGCCACGTAGTTTAAAACGCTCAAAATAATTATCTGTGTCGTGTATGATAATGATCCTATCCCCGGGTGGTTGCACATCTCCAAACACCTCGGTTCTCAGCGTCTTGCGCTTTCTTCCGGCACCCGTTTGTATATCTGTAAAAAAGAACAGTGTAAGAGGATTGAAGTTATACGCCTAGAAATATATATATATATCTATATTGTGACGAGTTTTTCGTCCTACCCCGTCACATTTATCTCACCACCCGTGGAAGAGGCGGATTTACGACTCCGACGGCCGCCAAAAGAAGTCGGATCTACTGGTCATCAAGGATGAGACGCCGCCAATCCTCAATTCATCCATCCAGCGATCACACCACTTTCTCTCCGCCGATGCCGAATAGTGCATCGAACATCGCAGTCTGCTAATCACTGCGCTCCCATCGTGTGGAGTTCGGGTTGGACGACGCGAGACGCGGTGCTGTATTGTGCGTTGCCTGGTAGCGTTTTAGACGTGGGCCAGCCGCAGGTCCAGGGACGCCGGTCCTGCGAGGCGAGCCTCTCACTCTTCAACAGAGCGGTTATTAATAATTAACATATTTGTTAATAAACATTTATAAACAATTAAAATTCTCTCTGTCCAATTTAGCGGACAGACTTACAGCGACGGACGTCGCTGACATCTCGCTCTTTAGCAGAGCGAGTTTATTCACATATATGTTAATTCATTATTTTTAGAAATTAAAAATATCATTTTTTCATCATTTAGTAGGTATCGAAGAAACTTTGCTGACTTTTTTCATCATTCTGTGTTTAGCAAAAAAGTTTTATTAAACGATGAAAAAATGACTGCAAAGTTTCTTCGATACAGACTGAGTGATGAGAAAATGTCACCAAGGCTTCTTCTGTACACACTGAATGATAAAAAAAAACGTCAGCGCAGTGTCTTCAATACATATACTAAATGATAACAAAATGTCAGCGCAGTTTCTTCAGTATCGATCACAATGCTTCGGTCATATATATATTGAAACGGAGTCGATAGTTTCCATTTTCAAAAGCGGCACCCTGGAAAAGAGAGACAGAATCAGAATAGTAAGTGAAGGTGTCGATAGAGGGGGAACATTCCCAAAACCACACGAGTATGAGACAGACGATATAAACACGGACACGGAGGACATAAGCAAGCGATCTCGAGTCGAACAACTATACAGGGTGACTCACGAAATATTACCAAGTGACACTTACCGTTTCGGTCTAACTATTGAAAGGTAGGAAGGGCACGGATAAGGGAGTAGGAGGACCTTGGAGGCAACGTAGAGTATAAGAGATGTTCAAAACCGGGAAAACGAGGAAAAAGGAGTCAAAACTCGTTACCGGGAACATCGCCACGACGAGACGGAGTCCGTGGCATTATCAGGCCTTGGGAGGAGCGCGGAGATCCAACCGAGGTGGATTCGACATCCAGCGGCAGCAAAACTCCATCAGAAGATCGCAGGTCCGGCGAATCGACGCCGGGAAGAGCTCCAACACCCTCGGGACAAACCTGCCAGGGGATATCCGACACATTAGCGCAAAGAATAGGTAGTTATACATACCAGCGTGCACTTCGAGAACCGAAACATGCACATCACACAATTACACACATACTACATACACACGCACACTACGAAAACAACGAACGAGAGCCATTACGTACCTCGTGCTGGCCTATGAAGGGAAGAGAAAAGAGAAACACATACACGAATACAGAAAATCAGATGCTCACCTGAGAGTTCACTATCCTGGGAGAAGCAGTACGTAGAGTCACGGCACAAAACCACACAAATAACGACACGGGAAACATAAAATTAACCGACACAGCCGCGCGTCGCAAAGACACCCGGCCATATTGATTGACAATCGATATCAATCGTCCGAAGGTGGTCGCGGTGCGAAGCGCCATGCGCCAATCAATCAGGCGCGCGAACTAATCATCTAGTCAATTCGGGGTGACCAATATCCGAGCGTTACAAGGAGATAAGATGAGCAAGCGATCAGCAGTATCGACCGGTTATCGGCCGATAAAGCAAAAATCTGTAAAATAGAAACTGAAATAAAACCATTTTATACTCACCCGAAGGTTTTCGACTCTTTAATTTCGATTCGAGTCTCGAACTCAATAAAATTATATTGAAATAGTAACAACCGTTTCAATATATATACGGTCGAAACATTGGTATCTGTTCACGCCACTGCTTGTGTTCTCTTTTCGACCCGAGCATGCATATATACACGACCGGCGGAAAGTTTCCGGACAAAAGTTGAAAAGAGTGCCGGAACGGTATTTTATACTATTTCGCCGGTAGTTGGCCTAGGCCAATTTAACCAACGTCATTTTAAAGAGGAGGGACTTAGCTTCATTTTGGCTTTTTAAAAAAATATTTACGATTTTTTTTACAATTAGCACCCAGTTTAGACAACGACCATTTTTTGTTCTTTTATGAGTGGACCCCGTTTGTCGTAAATTTTTTTTAACGCATTTTTTTCACCGACATCATAAAGGGGGACGTCTAAGCATCAATTTCATTTTTTAGAAAATTTTCTAGGATTTGTTTCCAAACATATTTCGTTTTTTGAGAAAAAAAAGATAAATTGGAAATTGCTCCGAATTACGAAGATGATGAGGTTTACAATAAAAGTTCAAGACGGTAAAAAGTTGTATTACTTCTTGTTGAGTTGACGAGAATTTTTTCAGATTTATTTTCATTCTTTCAAAAAGCATTCCCATAACAATTAATGTATATTTCAAAAATAATTAAATTATAGTTAAATATCAAAATTAAATTTAGTTGCTCCAGACAATTATTACTTACCTTAGTTTCCCAACTCCATCCAAACTGCTATCGCTTGTACCCCGAGTGCGAAAAACCACGGTGCAGCGCCGCTTCCGTTCTCCAGCCGTCCTTTTCTTGCTCGCTCACGCTCTCCACAGCCTTCCTGCTCCGTCTACCTGAACGCCGACAACTGTGGTTTTCGCGGGCTAGGCACCGAGCATGTAGATGGTACTCGCCCGATCTGCTTTCTTTTCTCCCATCATTTTATTTTCAATTAGGCCCGTTCACTGAATTTATGTTTTATTGTCATGAAATAATGCTGATTCACCGTCATTCTGCTTACTGTTTTCGTCTCCTCAATTATACTTTGCAAAAAAATAAAGCAATAATTTTGTATACCTCATAAATTAATACTTTGTAAGAGCCCGTGCAACTTTCATTGCATTCGCCGTACGGGCATTATTTTAAATCTCCGTACGAGAAATACAATCACAGATACAGGCTGTTCAAAATTTTGTGTTTTATTAGGTATAAAAAACTATCTCTTAATTTTCTTGTAAGGTATAGTTGCAAGTCGCCGAGAGCAAACCCCACAAATATATGATAAAATAAAATTAGAATATTATACAAAAAAATGTTATGGAACATAATAAAATTCAACTATAATATTACGCTAATGAAAAATATTAACAAACATAAAAATGAAAAATCAGAATATTTCGCAGAAAAAGAAATCTTTACGTACAAAATAAAATAAAATAATAATATTGCCCGTGTGAAAAAAATCGTAAAAAATAATCAAATAAGATTATGATTTGATTATTGATATATACTAAGGATCAACACGCAGTTTGTCTTAGGAACATTATTCTGCATTCCCGTGCTGGCAAAGTGATAACAAAAATATAATTTCGTCAGTGAATATTTTGCCGTTTTTTAAGCAAAAATGTATTAAATCCTTGACGTGAAAAAAAAATGCAAAGATAGATTTGAACCACCATTCTCCCCGTGGTACACGACGAGTATACAACGTCTTAGCCCACTAAGCCACCGTTGTTCATTCGAATTTGATGCAGTGGGAAACGCAGGTCAGGCACTCGATATCCGCTGTGGTGCGTTCGCTTCTTCTATGCTCGCTCACACCGAAAAACTCAGCGGCAACGAGAAAACGCAATCTTCGATTTGACGAGCTCCGAGCGACCGATTGGGTTGAAATTTGGAGGATATCTAGAGAATTATGGCACAAATTCTCTAAGACTCGTATTTTTATTTCGAAAAAATAAGTCATTTCGGTACTGAAAAAAGACGATAGTTGTCATACTCGCATGATATCTCTTATCATGTTGAAGCCAACATTGCATGCACAATGGAAAAACGCACATTTTGGGCTTTGTTTCATATCATTTGATGAAAAAATGACGGAAAATTCTCGATTCCCGTTTTATGCATCACGGGGCTGGCGTCGGTAACTCCCATAGCCCGCGCGGTGGACGGAAGAGACGCGACCGTCGAACACAGAGACGCCTCACATACACGTTCCACTCTGCTCTGTACGTGGCTCTAATGCGACGCACGTATATATGTAAGGAAATGATACTTTCCTTAGTTTGAAGATGCCACGCTTCTCCACGCGCCTTTTAGTGGAATCGCCGTCAGATGGTGCGAAATAGTAGAAGTAGTAGAAGAATTGATGAGAGGCACGTTATAGAGCGCAAGTGCGAAATAGTAGAAGTAATAGAAGAATTGAGGAGAGACATAGTAGAGCACAAGTGCGAAATACGGAGAAACAAAGTGAATGGATAGAGAACTGGTAATAGTAAACTTTAATTGTCGTTTCTTTGTTTACAGGTAGGGTTGTAAATAGTGTAAATAATGGTTGTTGAATAGTGAATTTAAAAAAGATTCTTTTCTTTGTTTACAGAGAACCATATTTTCGCTTACTATATCGCCCTGTATCGTCTCATCCGACGCCCCACCACCTCAGAATTTCCCGCCGCCCGGCAAATAAAAGAAAAACAACTCGAGATTTCAACACGGCACCACAGCTGAACAGCTGACCCGGCAACATTAACCCCCCACCAACATAAAACCAAGGCAGTGGATGGGTATAAAAGGGCACCAAAATCGAGACATCATCAGTCCCGGCTGGCCGATCACTGCGCTCGAATTCTGAAGAAAAGTCTTGCCGGTGCCGTACAAGAGCTCTGAAAAGTAGTCAACAGCTAGAGGGATGACGGGAGAAGATTTCGCAGGAAAATTAAAAGGAACCCACGTCGGGCGATAGCAACGACGACGTGAGTTAAGAAACGAGAACATCTGTTCCGGTAAACACAGACAAGGCACGGGACGAGGAGGAGGGGAGCGCGCACCGACGTGTCAACATCGCGACGCGAGGCGCAGAGAACAACAAGAGACGCCGCGAGCACGCAGCTCGGTGGATCTTGGGCCGTGGAGAGGGGCGGTCAAAAGCCAATTATCATAATTGGAACAGAATATACACGCCAAACGAAACGGCGAAACCATCACCAAATGTAAATTATACCGATATTTCACAACGTCACTTAATGAATAAACAAAATCTGTTTTTTATGTAAACCGGCCTACGAAATTTATTAAGAGCATACGACACCTAACCCTAGAAACGTGTCTCGATGGTCGGGTCTCAAATAACAAAAAATTAAAGAAACGTTCTGTCGTTTCAATATATATATTGTGACGAGGCGTTATATTCCTCGCAATCGCGGAAAATCGGAATATTCTTCCGAATATTAAAGCGAGATAGAAAGAGCAGAGTCGCGTCGTCTCGCAACCGTGGTCAGAATAATTGTACTCTAGAATTCGCGCTGCCGAGATACTTCGTGATTTTCAGCGACACGAGGTCACGGGAAGTAAACATCGCCGGCCGTACGCGAGAGACGACGCCCGGCGAGTGAAAGAGACAGAGGGATGGCTGTGCCGGCGATCGAGAGTCGATTGTCGCGAGGACCTTCTCCCCCCCCCCCCCCCCCGATAGAACCACGAGGGAGCCGGCGAGCGAGAGTGACGAGACAGCAGTTAGTGTGATCTCGACCACGAATGAATATAGTTGAAGTATTTAGAAAAGAGAATTGTGAAGAGTACGGTAGTTATAGAGAGTGAGAAGGAGTGAGTGAGTGAGAGCGTAGTAGAGCGGAGCGAGCGTGAGAGAGAAGCGAGAGAGGACGATAAAAGAACGCTGAGCGACGGGAGCGGAGGATATCGGCGGATAAAAGGTAGGCGCACGCAGGTGCAGTTCTTTATTTGTCGGTAGGAGCACGGGTACCGTCGGACGCGTGGACGTGAGTCGTGTCTGTCTCGTAACGCGCTCCGTAGTACGTAGTTAGCCGTCCCTACCGGCGTCTCCGGGGGGGGGGGGGGGGAGGAGCTATCTCACATTGAGCGTGACTGTACAATAATTGTGTCCGAAGAGGGTTTGTCGCACTGTACTTTACACGCATTGTAAAGTAACATTGTAAGAAAAGATTCAATACGGTCCAACTAGGGGACCGAAATAGTAAATCAGTTATTGTGAATATTTTAGACACGTCTACTAGAACGTTAATTTTGGAGAGTGAGTCAAACTAATGTAATCGATGCTCGTCCTTCGACCCTACAATTCCCTGAGGTTAAAATAAGAGCGGAGAAAAGAACGAACGAAGAATAATTCCCTGGTTGTACTAACTAATTGTACCAATCCTGGTGCTACAGGGTTGGTACAAGCACCTGGCGCCCAATTGGAAATTGGAGAAAGAAGCGGTTGATATAAATAAAATCGTTGGGGCGTCATTAATGATTTTGGACGGGTAGCTCTTTTCGGCTTTAGCGAAATTTTGTCGGAAAGAGCTCGTCACAATATATATATATATATACTGTCGCCGAAAGTATATGGCTCGCCCGATCGAGCTATAGGCAGCTGCTTAGGGCGAGAAAGATAAACCATATTATGCCTGAATTTGACTATACACAGCAATCGGTCTGAATGGCATTGCTCTTATTGTTGGTCGTATTGTGCTGTATTGTGGTGTTAGTTAGAGAATAATCGTGAAATAGCATAGTTTCGTCAGTCAATATTTTGTCGTTCATATGATTTCATGAAAAAATTCCGAATTATGACGATTTACGTTTGTGTAGAAAGCGGGCTAGCGTCGTTATTTTACGAGGCACGTGGCCCAGTCGGCTTCGGAGGGGGCCGGACTCCGCAGTATAAGTAGATATACATATAGTGGGAATGGGATCTCGATATTCTGGCATAGGAGGCGTGGCTGTATGCGGTTTATTAGGCGTAACTTTTCAGGCGTACGTCTCCTCCTCTGCCAGTTCCCGCAACCCATCTCGTGAGACAAATACGTCAGCGCTCCACACGGAATTTCGTCACACTATTTTCACGCTGTGCCGATAATATTCTCGGTGTTTTTTTTCCATAAAAGCCCATCCTTCTTTTTGCAGCCAATTTACAATTTACGTTGCCTAAGAGTCCGAACATTTCGCTAGAATCAGTGCAACATAAAGAATTGTCTCATTTCTCTAGTGATAAACTGAATCTGCAAAATTTTTTTCAAAATTTCGGAAAAAATCGGTTTCATGTACAAGATGACGTAATTCTCTATGTACTCCCCAAATTTTAATCTGCTCGGTGGCTCAGTGCTCATGCAAATGAGGATGCCGTTTTCGCAGCGCTCGTCGCCTGTTACACTGACTCTTAAGATCAATGTGTTCATGTCCCAACTTTCGTGCCCGTCCACGCCCCTCTCCCCTTGCCGGCCGCAAGGTGGGCTGGGCTAGCCCTTTTGTATTCCTGAGGTCCCTCTTCCGCTGCCACGGGGAGGTCGGGGTTCGCGGGGGCGCGCACGGGACGGCAAAATTAAACAAGCCGGTTCTACCGGTGGTACTCGTACCTGGCGCCCGTCCGTCCCGGATGTGCCCTCCGCACCCCGAAAGTCATCGCCTATCCTAGCCGTAGTTGCCGTAGGGTTCACGCGTGAAGCGCGATCGCCCCGTGGTGTGCTACGGTTGGGATCTCGGAGGAGTAACGAAACGTGTTACAATATATATATATATTGTGACGAGCTCTTTCCGACAAAATTTCGCTAAAGCCAAAAAGAGCTACCCGTCCAAAATCATGAATGACGCCCCAACAATTTTAGTTATATCAACCGCTTCTTTCTCCAATTTCCAATTGGGCACCAGGTGCTTGTACCAACCCCGTAGCACCAAGGGAATTATTCTTCGTTCGTTCTTTTCTCCGCTCGTATTCTAACCTCAGGGAATGGTAGGGTCGAAGGACGAGCATCGATTACATTAATTTGACTCAATCTCCAAAATGAACGGTCTAGTAGACGTGTCTAAAATATTCACAATAACTGATTTATTATTTCGGTCCCCTAGTTGGACCGTATTCAATCTTTTCTTACAATGTCACTTTACAATAATTATCGGTGCGACAAACCCTCTTCGGACACAATTATTGTACAGTCACTCTCAAGGTGAGATAGCTCCTCCCCCCCCCCCCCCGGAGGCGCTGGTAGGGACGGCTAACTACGTACTACGGAGCGCGTTACGAGACAGGGACGACTCACGCCCACGCGTCCGACGGTACCCGTGCTCGTACCGACAAATAAAGAACTGCACCTGCGTGCGCCTACCTTTTATCCGCCGATATCCTCCGCTCCCGTCGCTCAGCGTTCTTTCTCGTCCTCTCTCGCTTCTCTCTCACGCTTGCTCCGCTCTACTACGCTCTCACTCACTCACTCCTTCTCACTATCTATAACTACCGTACTCTTCACAATTCTCTTTTCTAAATACTTCAACTATATTCATTCGTGGTCGAGATCACACTAACTGCTGTCTCGTCACTCTCGCTCGCCGGCTCCCTCGTGGTTCTACCGGGGGGGGTCCTCGGGACGATCGACTCTCGATCGCCGGCACAGCCATCCCTCTGTCTCTTTCGCTCGCCGGGCGTCGTCTCTCGCGTACGGCCGGCAATGTTTACTTCCCGTGACCTCGTGTCGCTGAAAATCACGAAGTATCTCGGCAGCACGAATTCTAGAGTACAATTTTTCTCACCACGGGTGCGAGACGACGCGACTCTGCTCTTTCTATCTCGCTTTAATATTCGGAAGAATATTCTGATTTTCCGCGATTGCGAGAAGTGTAACGCCTCGTCACAATATATATATATATATATATATATATATATTGTCACGCCGATGGTGGGGAATAACTGGGGGAAAAGTGGGGGACTATATAAAAAAAATTAATATGGGAGACACGAATACAAATAAATATAATAATTTATTTTATTTACGCATTATTATTAGGTAACAAATTTAGGTATTACAAACAAATAATACTGTTAGCTTCGGCGGACGATCTCGGGGGCAAAAAACACAATTTTATACAACTTATATTTATGGGCGCCAGTTATTTTTACTAAACAAAAAAAATAACAAAAAGAAATTTTCTTACAAATTTTTGGGGTGCAAACAATTGATATTAGGAGACTAGGGGAGAAGGGAATATTAGGGGTAGCTCAGGGTGAGGTTCTCCGACTCGATGGCCTCCTAATAATCACCACTGGCTTGATTTTAAATACGAGAAATAATATCTCGCCAAGTCGGAGCTTGGACGAGATAGTTCGGGACGCTATACATAAAAAACGTAAATACTGGGTGTCGCGAACAATGGGTAAAGAGGACGGTCGAAGGCCGTCTGGGAATCTCGTACTCTAACGCCTTAAATGTTCTTATCTCTACACAGCCGTTTCACGCTTTACTTCTAATATAATACTCTCTCCATGAAGATTCACGGAGATAATAAATTTTCTTAGGGAAACTCTAAACCGGGAATAAGAATGGCGGGGGGGGGGGGGGGGAACTCGAATACAATTTTCATCAAGGGCCGGAATACAAAATTTCGCAAAGGTACAGCAAAAAAAAATGGAAAGGAAAGAATTGTGCCAAAAGTTTCAACAATGCAAACACTTACGTCTCCTCAATCCTCTCGTGTTTTCTCTCTCTCTCTCTCGTTCCTTGTTGGTTTGCCGGATCGTCGTATTGTCCAAAAATTCGTCTTTCTTTTATTCCTCGCCGCCTTGCCACCTTTTCCACTCGCTCCTCAATCACTCTCACCCTCTCTAACTCACTCGCACTGTCTAACTCAAAAACTATCCTTTCGCGAACTCCAAAATTTCTCTTTAATACTCCTCGTCTATTCTCATCGATAGCTCGTCGCAAAGTGCCGGCACATGGCGTGCCAGAAGCTTCACGATCCTCGGTGTTCTCGAATTTCTCCCGTGCCTCTGATTTGACGAGACATGGGAGATCCTTGATTCCTGATCGGCCGCGTGGGTCACGGGTCAATCGATGAAGGGACACTCGGGTCGATATTTCTGGGGACAATGTTAGGGGGAGACTCTATCGGGAACTAGGCGTAACGGGAAATTGATCGATATCGTAGGGTAAGGTGTCGGGTAAGTAGGACGGGTGGGAAAGCTATCGATGTCGCCGGACGCTGCTGCCATCTCCTCGGTCGTTACGTCACCTTCGCCGATTGATGGCTCAGGGACAGCTGATCGGATGTGGCGATGACATGTGCCGGTGGTTTATTTGGAGAGTGCGGCTAAAATATTTTGCGAGTGATGAGATTGCTGTGAGTGCGGTATTATTGATGGTGAGGACGTCTTCGGGTGATCTCCTAGCAATGCCGGTAAGTTTTCTTCCAATGGTGTATGACTTCTTTTCCTTGTTTCTTGCTTTTGTTATTTTCTTTTAGGTTATTGCTGTGGAGATGGGGTGGTCCTGGGATGCTGATGCGTTTCTTCTGGGCGTCGGTGATGTTCTTCGGGGCGACGCGCAAGTGTTTGCACCATTTACAAAAATACTATACGGGAAAGGAATAATAATACTTACTTATATTTTATGTTTTAGATTGGTACCTTTGGGGCGAGCTGGTGCAGCGAGGGAGGGTAAAAATTGTGCAATGTCACAATATATATATATATATATATCTAGGACAATTAATGTACAGGGCGATATAGCAAGCGAAAATATGTTTCTCTGCAAACAAAGAAGAGAATCTTTTTTTATTCACTATTCAACAACCATTATTTACACTATTTACAACCTTACCTGTAAACAAAGAAACGACAATTAAACTTTACTATTATCAGTTCTCTATATATTCACTTTGTTTCTCCGTATTTCGCACTTGTGCTCTACTATGTCTCTCCTCAATTCTTCTATTCCTTCTACTATTTCGCACTTGCTCTACAACGTAACTCTCATCAATTCTTCTATTCCTTCTACTATTTCTCACCATCTGACGGCGATTCGACTAAAAGGCGCGCGGAGCCTGAGAAGCACGGTATCTTCAAACTAAGGAAAGTATCCTTTCCTTACATATATATATATATATATATATATATATATATAATGTTATCGGAGGATTTCCTCGACATCATAAAAGCCTAGGATTGTCGGATGTCGTCGAGACGCCCTATAGCGAGTCGGTCGTATGATCTCGTGCGTTAGCCAAACTCGTGGCTCACTACGCCTTTCGAGAATCTTCGGCGACAAAGGGCCGAGACTCTCAAAATTAGCGCGACGATTTCCCTATTTTCCCTTACCTATTGATTCCGCTCGCCGATCAGAGACGACGGACAGATCAACACTCGATCGCGTACTGTCTGTCTTAACACACACGTCCCGAGGCAGTAGAGAATAAACTAGAGACTATATTAGTCTACTAATTTTCCCGGCGAAGTAGTGGAAAAGGGTTCCGAATTTCAACGGGTGTGCTGTTTGTTTGTCAAGTGGTTTGAAGCGGAATCGGCGAAAGGCGGAACGAACTTTTATCAAACTTACAAGTAAGAATAAATCTGTTTCTTTATCCGATCATTTGGGTCTTCCATTGATCTTGCGAGCTTATTTGGTCCTTCAACGGAATCCTCCCCCTGAGAATCCTATTTGTCAATTTATTTGTCAAGAACAGTGTCGTTTGTCAGAACGAAAAACTGACTGGCGCCCAAAACGGATATATAGATTTCATTGAATATTGTCAAAAGAGCCCCGGCAGCCGACGGATCACGTCCGCGCCGGGGAGATATTTCAGAATAAAACAAGAAAAGAAATATCGGTCTCAATATATATATATTGTGACGTTGCACAATTGAATCGCCCTCGCTGCCGCAGCTCGCCCAAAGGCAACCGCTCCACCGACCTGAAACATAAAATTATCAGTAAGTATGTATTGTCCTTTTCCTTATATTATTAATGTAAAACGTGCAAGCACTTACCCGACACACCGAAGAATATCACCGTCGCCCCGAAGAAAATCAGCGCCGGCCGCCTGTCAACTTTAACCTGCAAATAAAAAGAAAAATAAAGAATAAAACGAAGAAAAGATATACCAATTAAAAGAAGAGCACTTACCATCGACATCGAAGAACATCTACCGCCGTCCACCCTCGCACTCACACACCGCAAGACCGTCACAAAATTTAGAATAAAAATATCGTCTCCCGCACTCTCCGAATAAAAACAGCCGGCACCTGTCAAACTCGTACGACGCGAACAGTCTCCCGAGTCATCTAATATCGAGTATCCAATCGACCGGAGAGATGGCAGCAGCGCCTGGCGAATATCGATTACCCTACCCGTTAGTCCTGTGTTCCTCAAACCTATTACCCTACCATATCGATCACTTTTCCGCTGTGCTCATTCCCGATAGATCCCCCCCCCCCCCCCCCAGCATTGCCCCGAGGAATATCGACCGTGAGTAACCCATCATCGATTGACCCGTGACCCAAGACGCCAATCATCAATCAAGGATCTCCCGTGTCTCGTCAAATCAGAGGCACGGGAGAAATTCGACAACGTTTGAAAACGAATGCTCAAGCTTCCGGAACGCCATGTGAGGGCACTCTGCAGCGAGCTGCGATAGAGAACAGACGAGTGTTAGAATATTAGAGAAATTTTTTAGTAAGTTTTTAGTAGTTGGAGAATAGTGAGAGCGGAGTGTGTGAGAGAGTGACAATCGAGGAGCGAAAGGAGTACGGCGACGAGGAAAGGAATTTTGGAAATACGACGACCGGTAAACCCATCGAGGAAAGAGAGAGAGATAGAAAATGCGAGAGGAAAAGGAAAAGACGTAAGTGTTTACACTGTTGGAAATTTTGGTACCGCGAATTTTTGTTTATACTACGCCCTTTGGAAAAGTGTATTCGAGCCCCCCCCCCCCCATTCTTGTTCCCGGTTTAACTTCCCTAACACGGAGAGATCGTTATTATAGAATTCGCTTTTTGAACGGTTCTGGAGTTTAAACAAAAGTTGTTAGGCATATTGTTAAGCAAAACGAAAAGATAAATAATTGCGACATTCCCCTAAAATAATTTTATTGAGTTACTTGATAATATATTTCCCTGAGTACCATTTGAGAACGTAAATTATTCGAGAATAGCCAAATTTTTGTTTTGTGTATTACTAGTCGAGTCAGCACTATCCCAGACGGCCTTCGACCGTCCTCGCTCCCCATTGTTCGCGATACCCCGGTGTTTACATATTTTTATTTTGAGACGACCCAACTATCTCCCCTAAAATTCCGAGCTCGGGAAATATTATTTCGTACCATTTGAGTCGGCCATTGGTAATAATTACGAGGCCATGGAGTCGGAGAACTCCTTCCCTGAGATACCCGATTTCCCCCTCCCCACCAAATAACTTATACACCCTAGTTTTCCCTATTGATTACGTTAAGTCGAATTTTTTGTTATTTTGGGTAAAATAACTGGCGCTCAAATCCATAGTTGTTTTGTATAGCATATTTTTTTATTATTATTGATATATTTCCCCCGAGATCGTCCGCCGATAAGACTGGTATATTTTTTTAAATTAATTGTTGCGAAGCAATAATTCGGATTTTGTAAACCATTCCGATATTTATTTTATCTAATTACGGGAACAATAAAGTGAGTGTTATTCTTTTTTTGTTATATACAGGGTGAGTGGCATAAGGTATAGCAGAATTTATTCTGAGTTAGATGGGACCATTACAAACAAAAGTTGCAAATATACATCAGGGATATTTTTAATGGTTTACGAGATATAAATTTTTTAAGTTAGACTAATCAGAGCGCGCCGAGAAGCGTTGGAGCCGCCCGCTCTTCGCCCTAGCCGTAGAGACAGCGCAATGTATCAATCATTGGCTGCCCGCGCTCGCCACCCCGCTCCCGCGTCACCCCGCGCCGTACCACGCCAAGACTTTCATCTCTATGGTCAACAACCTCGCGAATTAGTACAGGGTATCTAAACTTAAAAATGGCGGAGAAAAAGCACAAGGAAATTTTGTTGGTTTATTGGTTTGGTGGTATCATAAATAAATTACTAAACATCTGTCGCAATCAATAATGTATTAAAAGAAGAATCACGCTAGACGCACGTCCACGGCCAAATAATTACAAGGGAATTTTATTACGAGAGAAAAAATAAAGGCATTAAAACGAATTTTTTTAAATTTTATTTTGTGTTTTTTAGTATTAACAAGCAATATCAATGTACCATGTTTATAACAGTTCAACATTATTAGCGGAATGTGAAATTTGTTTATTCACACTGCAAAGTGCATAGAATAGAATACAAAACTCGTTAAAATTAAATATGTAAAATGAGAGAGAAGTAAATTATAAATCGATTGAATATATTGAAAAATTTTCTGTGCGTTAGAAGGATAGAAAGTGTCGTGCGTAGCCGAAGAGTATACGCCAGCGAACAGTCGAGTTTTTACATATGGTGTGAAGGTCGACTTATTTACACTTCACTACAAAGACCGAGCTCAGGTACTCTATACTGCTTCTCTTGTTCTCTCGCTTTCTTTCTTTCCGACTATATTTCTCATCTATATATATTAAGAGATAAATCTGCGGTGGAGATTTCTCCGAATAAATGTAAATTATCGACCACTTCGACAGATTGAAGGGACGAAAATATTCTCGAGGAAATGTACGATTCAAATTTGGGATTGTTGAAATAATATTTGTGTGATATTCTACGTATATGAAATCGTCCGTCTGTTGTCGATTTATATATCGTGATTTACTAAATCGAGAATAACTTTGCTGCATCGAATTAACGTGATCGTATAATTGTCCGTCTGTTGCCAAACAACGTAAATAATTTATTGAAATTCTACAAAACAATTTGTCTGTTGTCAATTCACGTAAATAATTTATTGATTTAACGTAAGATTGCCCGTGTGTTGTCGATCTGCGTAAATTATTTATTTATTTATGGTATAAAGTTCCGGGAACATATAAAATCGTTTGGCAAGTCGATTAATTGAATGAATACCCCAATGTTTTTCTCTCCGGCTCGCCGAAAACTGAGAAGTAATCCGCGACAAACAATGCGAAATTCGGGAGATATGTCGATACCGGGAGGTGCGGGTGCAAATATAGTGGGGGACATTGTAATCGAATCGCGACTGCCAATACCAGCGGGAAGGGGCAGAGGATGATCCACCTCAACAACCCCCGGGCTACCCTGAAGTCGCCCAGGGAGCAATTTAAATAACACAATATGCGTAGAAGTTGCCGCGAATAACGAAAATAATATCGAAACAAGAGTTGAATCATTCGAAACAGAAATTGCAAATTTTAAATCAAGATTCGATGAGATGCAGCAAAGAATGGAAACTATTTTGCAGGTAAAAATCGGCCAGAGTCAAAATGAAAATGTGTTGGACACGAATCACCAACCATTGAGAAACGCGGATAGGGCAAATCCATCGGAAACCCCAGGGAATAGGGAAAATCGTAAAAATAATATTCTAACGGGGATGGCCGGAGCTTCATTTCCCGAGTTTAGCTCGCACAGGGCAGCGACAAGCCAAAACTACCTTGTTGAGGGGGTTGAGACACCGTGAAGAGTAGGACAATTGTCACACGCGAGGAACGCGAGTGCATTTGCTCCGGTGGGGGGAAATTGGGGAGGAACGTCTGGACTCCGAGCCGATGAACCAACGAGTTTTCGCGACACGTCAATCGATAGAGAATTGCGGTCGAATATTTTGACTAATCTTGTAAATAATCCGGAAGATAATTTGCAAAATTTACATCAAATCGAGATCGTGTACAGGGCACCAAACGGTCAAAAGAGAGTTAGTGAGAAATTTGTGTCTAATAAAGAGTATCTAAGATTAACAGGGAATAATCAAAATTCGAGTCGAGTTAACGAGAATATTAATTTCCGAACCGAAGTTTTGAATTTGAATACTCAGAATCAGAATCGAGTATTTATGCCAGCTAATTCACAACAACTGCCACGATTAAGCCGACAAGACACGACAACAATAAACGAACAGCGATCACAAACAACATCTTTGCCTTTTTTCGAAGCACAGCCGGAGCCAGTGACAAGACAGGGTAGTCTTTCGTGGCAAGAATATGAATCGAATCCGATAGAACAGACCCCTTACGCGTACGGTGGAAGGGATAGGGAATTTAATCGACAATTAAATCGACCGTGGGATTTGAACACCGGCATTCGTGTAACGAAATTAGTCAGCGACTGGAAATTAAATTTCCCAAAAACTGAGAAAGATCCCGATCGGTTTCTGCTAATATTACAGGAAAGACTCGACACAACGGGAATAAATAAAGACATATTCGTACCCTGTTTATCCGCGATTTTCGAGGGACCACATCGGACGTGGTATTTAATAAACAAATCGCGATGGCAATCATGGAGAGATTTCGCGTGCGCGTTAAGACAAAATTGGGCTGTCAAAAAGGACGATATGGATCTCTATACCGAGGTGGGAGATTTAAAGTTGAGAAGAACAAAACTCTCGCGGAATGTACCTACTGAGCTCGTTTTCTTTTCGAACGAATGGTGAATCTGCCACCATTCCAAAAACTAATCGATCATATCGTCAAGAAATTTAATCCACGTATTATGCTCGAAATTCTCGGGTTGAGAATAAATAATTGCGAAGAATTTCTCCACTTTGGCAACGTCAGAGGCGATGTTTACAAACAGTTTAACGAGTGGAAACGGGGTAAATTCATGAAAAACCGAGTCGATTTGAATTGTATCGAGAACGAAATTGAAGACGAAGACACAGACGAATACGAGGACGAAACATCCAACGAACTCGACGCGAACGTGCAAACGGATTTAAATGCGATTAATTCCAAAACTCGTAACGCGAGACCACCGACTGTAAATAATACCAAACCTCTAGTTCGTCAACGCCTAGAACAAAATTTATCGCGATTTGAAAACAAAAATACACCCGCGCACATTCGGCCCCCACCGAAAGACGACGCGAATAAAAAACGTTTCGACAACCTGAGAGATTTTTCTAAGACTGTCTGTTACAACTGTGGCGAGATAGGGCACATCTCACGCTTCTGTAGGGCCGCTCGACAGGAGATATGCTGCCGTTGTCAGAAGAGGGGACATGAAAATCAAAATTGCCCTACGCTTCCGGGACACGAGCAAGACCCACAGTAACGCCGCCTCCAGTTATTGAATCCAAGGATAAGGGGGAAAGAAAAGAAGTTAGTCAACCCGCAAAGAAAAACAACTCAGAAACCGCGAACGTATTAAAGATCAATGAAAGTAAAACGTTGAAACACCCACCGGAAAAGCTCGAATTAAACCCATTAAATTCCATCGGGCCGTTTCACACGGATGAAAATTACGTAACCGTAGATATCGATAATGATTCGGACGAAGAATGCGTATTATCGGAAAATGAAAACGAAATAATGTTAGACGAAGACCA
The DNA here is from genome assembly GCA_951802705.1 of Netelia virgata. Classification (NCBI taxonomy): domain Eukaryota; kingdom Metazoa; phylum Arthropoda; class Insecta; order Hymenoptera; family Ichneumonidae; genus Netelia; species Netelia virgata. Next base: position 14,290,238 of record OX637866.1, read on the forward strand.
TAATGAAAAAATAATTCAGCTAAGCACCGTTTCGAGCCAACAATCGGTAAATCAAATTAACGAACAAATAACTCATTTGAGCATGGTTTCGAATAAACATTCGGTAGAAAACAATAATGTAGAAACTTTAAAAGAATGGAAACCAGAGAATTTTCCAACTCAATCGTCGCTTCGATTAGCGCAAAGACGAATATTAAGAAACGAGAAAGGGACAAAAGAACCGGTATACGTCACTAAAATCCTTGTAACTATCGAAATCTGTGGCCAAAAATTAAGTGGAATTATCGATTGTGGTAGCGAGCGGAGTTATATAAGCTCTAGGGCTTTCGGCCGCGTCGAATAATGCAAAATGCAAAAAGTAAGACAAGATTCCACGTCAATTTCGGGCATTTGCTTAGGCGACAGTTCGATAATAAAAAGTGAGGGAGGAACGTGTTTTATGATCGATATAGGCGACGTATATGGCCCTCAGTGGTTTAGTATTTTGCGAGGTGCATCGAACGATATAATTCTGGGCATGGATTTCTACCTGAGTTTCAAAGTAAAGATCGACCCAGACAATAATACGTGGACGTTAACGGGAAGCGAGTTTTCTTTTCCCTTATCACGTCGATGCCTCCTCCCGACAGAATTAACAGCATTAACCACGAACGAAACAGAAACTCTAAAGAACTTTCTCGATTCGGAATTCGCAAGATTCGACAAGGAATCAGTAGGCGTCACAAATCTAATAGAACACGAGATATAATTGGACGACCCTATTCCGCACAGACAAAAACCGTACCGCAGAAGCGAAGTAATACGTAAATTTATCAATGAGGAAGTCGACAGATTACTCGAGAAGAAATACGTCGCCTGGAGCAATAGTGATTGGGCTAGTTCGCCAGTAGTAGCACCCAAGGCTAACGGAGGGCTCAGATTTTGTATCGACTATAGAGCCGTAAATCTAAAAACAAAAAAGCCCGCGTACCCTTTACCACAAATGGGGTCAATATTGTCACAACTTGGTAACGCAAAATTGATATCGACACTAGGCATGAGTGAAGCATTTCACCAGATACCTATGTCCGAGGCTAGTAAAAAGATTACCGCGTTTGTTGTCGAGGGTAAAGGTTTGCTTGAATTGATCCGGATGCCATACGGATTAACGGGGGCACCATCAACCTTTCAACGATTGATGGATAAACTCAAACGACGTATCAAAGAAATAATTATTGAGCGGAAACACCAAAATCACTGGATCGATAACATTTTTGTTTATTTGGATGATTGGATAATCGTTAGCGAAAAATTAGAAGAACATTTCACGCTGTTGTCCATTTTATTCGAGGTCTTGCGCGAAGCGAAATTGAAAATAAATAGAGAAAAGAGTAGTTTCGCGTGCCGCGAAGTAAAATATCTCGGATACATTATCGATGATTTCGGAATGAGACCAAATCCGGAAAAAATTCAGCCGATAATCGATTACCCCGTACCGCAAGATCGTACTCAATTGCGTCAATTCAACAGACTCGTAAATTGGTACCATCGACACTTAAAACACATAGCAAAACTCCAGGGCCCATTGAATAAACCCACAAGTCCGAAAACACCGTGGAATTGGACTGAAATCGAGCAAACTTCATTCGATGAGGTTAAGAAAGCGGTGATCGACGTCCCCAGGTTGTACACGCCGATACCGAGTGAGCCGTTTATTCTATACACGGACTCTAGCGACTTCGGGTTAGGCGCGATACTCGTTCAAAAAGACCCGAACTCGGATAAAGAAATATTAATCGAAGCGTTGAGCCGACCTCTGAGGGGCGCCGAATTTCATTACACCACGACGGAAAAAGAATGCTTAGCTATCGTGTGGGCCGTGGAAAAACTGAGGAGTTATTTAGAGTGTATGAAATTGAAAGTCGTAACCGATCATCAGGCGTTAAAATGGCTTTATAATATAAAAAACCCAGTCGGTCGATTAGCCCGTTGGGCAATATATCTGCTATCGACCTCTAACTATCGAACACAAACGGGGAACATTAAACGAGGCGCCGGACGCTCTATCGCGTATGTTCGATATCGATGTAGACCCCTTAGGCTGGGAAGACGTAGTCGAGGAAACGATTAAAAACCGTATCAAATTTAATTCAATTTGTAACAACGATTGGTACGAAACTAAAAAAGAACTCGCCACGAAACACCCCGATAGGTTTGCGGAGTGGAAAATTGAAAACAATGAGCTCAAATATTATCGACTGGATTACGCCAAGGCTCTGATCGATGGCGAACACCCTTGGAAAACAGTAATAAAACCGGATAATATTACAGAAATACTCCGCGATAATCACGAGTCGCCTCTAGCAGGACATTTAGGTCGAGATAAAACCCTAGATCGAATCAAGCAAAATTGGTATTGGCCTGGGATGACCGAGGACGTTAAATCATTTGTAGACGAATGCGATATATGCGTCAGGGTCAAACACGATCGGAAACCCAAGCACGGTCCTTTAACGACAAGACCGCTCAAAACCCCGTGGTCTCAAATTGCGATTGACACATCTGACATGACTCGGTCGAGGAAAGGGAATTCGTACATCGTAGTAGTTCAAGATTCAAATACTAAATATATCGAATTGTTTCCGACGCGAGATAAAACGGAAAAACCCATCGTAAAATTACTCGACATCGTATTCGATCGGTGGGGCACACCTCACACTCTAATTTCAGACAACGGTAAAGAGTATTGTAACAAAGACGTATTGAGTTTCTTACAGGCCAGAGGCGCAAGTCAATAAACGACTCCCCTGGCCCATCCTCAATCGAATCCTGTCGAGCAAGTAAATCGGACTATAAAACCAATGATCGCGGCTTTTACAAAAGATAATAAGCAAAACGAGTGGGATCAGTACGTATCAAAATTTCACCTAGCATACAATACTGTGCCCCATGCCGGCACCCGAATTTCACCGTTCTTTTTTAATCACGGCCGCGAAACTATTGTCAGGCGAAAATTTACCGATAGTAACGAAAATTCTCAGGAAAACGAGGTCGGGGAAAACCAATGGCCTGAACGTATGAATAAAATCGACGAGTTTCGACATAAAATCGCAATATATCTTAAAAAACATGTCGACAGTAGACTTGCCAAGCGAAATAAAGATAAAATTCTTCAGGTCGATATAAAAGAAGGAACAGAAGTATTTTACCCGAATAAAAAACTAAGTAACAAGGCAGAGGGTTACAATGCCAAGCTGTCGCACCGTTATCTAGGCCCAGCTAGGGTAGAAAAAATTCTTGGTCCAATGACCGTCGAACTGGTCGATAGTAAAAATAAAAAGCTTGGAAAATATTATATATCTGACTTGAAAATTTGAAAATTACTTTACCGATCGAAACAACAACCGTCATCGAGGGAGCAATGTCATCGTCAACGGAGAACCCCGAAATCACGTCGAGGTCGAGCGAGGATCTAGATGAGCTCCTACAACAGAAGCTGGCGATCCAAGCTCAACTGGAGGAAGTTAGCCGCAAAATCGAAGGTCTCGAGAGTGGAAATACGTCAAAGAGCTCGTCAGTAACCGACCTTACACTCGACGCGAGAGAAGAGGAAGGAGCGGCGTCGAATGAGTTAGACGATGCTTCTTAATCGACAACACAAACAACGCCGCACAACGAGCGCGTCGCTGAGCCTCCTTCGACCGGGTCTCCTTTCTCGAAACTGTGCGCCCTAGCGGAGAGAAAAAATTTGAAGCTTACTCCGCTTCAAGGAGGGGCCATTACATCGACCGCGGAAATCCCTAAAACTAAGAAGACTTCGGACACCGCTGCGGAGGTGCAAAAGATCCTTGAGCAGATTAAAAATCTCTCGCCGCCGGAACTCACGTCAACCTACACCATCTATACTCCAGAGGACATCGAGAAGGAAAATCGATTGCGTCGACGTAACGAAAGCGCTAACCACCTGAAGGAGAAATCAGCGGCCTTGTCAAGAGAGAGACTCTCGACCGACAACCCAACGGCAATGCTGGCGCCGTCGGTAATGGTTAAACCGCTCCCCGCACGGATACTGCCGTCGTTTGACGAAGTTCTGGAGGAATTGAACATTACTCGACCAGAAGAAAAAGGGAGAGAAGATCGACTGTTCTACACCGACTGTCGAATCCTCACTCAAAAACAGTTGGGCAGGCTGGTCATAAAAAGAGGACAAATCCTCGTCGATAAAATCACCCCTCGGAAAGTCGATCGCGGAACACAAACCTACATCACGCAGGTGGGAAAGCAGCATGTCATCGGGTGCATTAATTGTCGATCGGAGACTCACCACTTCTGGAAGTGTCAGCTTCCATACAGACCAAGATTTTGCCATATATGCGGAGCTGAGGGATTCAACGCTCAAGATTGCCTACATCCTCATGGAATCGAACACGAGAGGATGCTGGAGAGATGCGCGGGATGCTCTAGATACCTGTCGCTTTTCTGCCCGGAGTGTCCGGATTGTAACATTCGATATCAACCCATCGTCGACTGGCTGAGGGTCAATTATGCCACGCGGCCTACTTGGATGGTCCCGGAAGATCATCGAGCACTACTCGGAGAGGGCGTTTCGACTTTGAAAAAGAGAATCAAGATGAAATTCTCTGATCCCAACGACCCGTCAAACAAGATACGGGCCTTCCTCATACGCGAGAATGCTTTGGAGAGAGCGCCGGTAATCGCGAGTCCGCGATTACTGACCCTTCAACAACTTTCGGAGGAAAAGCGCCAACTGGCTATGGAAGCGCTGTGTCGGCGACCGATCTATCGATACCTCGACGACGTGATGGAGGATCGTCCGGAACTCGACGACGACTCAGCGAGGTTTACTTTTGTTTTTTTCATAAAACATTATTTCTCTTATGTATCGATTACCATTCGATTTATTTGTTTTGTGTGTTGTTTTTCTAAGGTTTTCAGTTTATTACGTTCGAATCGACTTTAAAATAACTATGTTCATTTAATCAAAATCAAAAGTAAAAGTCGAAACAAATTAAATTTTAAATAGTGCGTTGTGTAAACCCAACTTGTCCACATCCCATGAGAGAATGAAAAATAAGATTATCTAACTTGCATACCAATTCTTGTCTTTTTTGTTGTTTATCATTTTCAGTAAAAACAAATAACTTACAAGGTCTTACAACTTATAACTTACAAGGTGAGAGCACATGGGGTTTGAGAGGTCGATGGTGACCTCACACACCGTACAACACTGGCCCCTTTCAAGGGCGGTATGCGGCCAGGGGCACGTGTCTATCGTCACGTGGGGTACGCTGTATACCGAAAAGAAGTGGCCCCTGTACGGGGGCTGGTGGCTCTGCCAGGTATGGTTCCTCCCGCCGCACTCCAGGCGCGTCCTTTCCTTGACTCCGTTGGGGTGGTCCGGGCGGAAGGGTCGTATCTGGGTGTAGTGAGTCTGAGTCCCCCTGGACGTGGTCCTGGGCGGGTCACTCAGAGTCCCGAGGTCGAGGCTGGAGATGAGGCGGGCGACCTCTTGCACAATATACGCGTCCACCTGAGATTTGGAAACCACGAGGAGGTCGTCGTCATTGTCGTCTGCTCTGGGTGGCCGTGGCTGCTCTACAATGGTCGTCCCCGTTGTGTCTGAGTCAGAGGAGGTGCCCTTTCCCATGTCGTCGTCGGTGTAGAGGGCGAGGACATCTTCCTCCTCGTCGCGGCTTGAGCCGCCCTCTCGGCAGTCGCGACGTAGGGCTGGCGTCTTGGTGCTCGAGGGGGATGGCGCGATGCCGTTCCCTCTCTGGGTTCCGTATATACGGGGAGATCGTTGCTTGTCCCCTCTAGCCAGAGGGTAAGAGGGTATTGCAAACCCCTTGAACCCCCTCAGAGGCGAGGGTCCGCCCATCCCCACCGACGGTACTTCATCATGAGCGACATCCCTATATGAAAAAAAGAAACGTATGAGTACAGTTCATGAGGCACGGATCCTCAAACTCTTTCGCCGGAGTTTAAGATCCGAGACATGATATTTGCCTATTATTTGTCCGACACTGTCCACGATGGTGACGGTTAGTGGAGATAGGACTTGGCGGATAAAGGCGGGGCCAAGGTATTTTGGGGCGTGTTTCGCGCTATATTTGTTGAGTTTGTTCGAGAGTCTTTTATTCGGGTAATAAACTTCGTTTCCTGGCTTAAGAGTCAGTGTAACAGGCGACGAGCGATGCGAAAACGGCATCCTTATTTGTATGAGCACTGAGCAACCGATCAGATTAAAATTTGGCGAGTACATAGAGAATTACGTCACCTTGTACATGAGACTCATTTTTTTCGAAATTTTGAAAAAAATTTTGCAGATTCAGTTTATCACTAGAGAAATGAGACAATTCTTTATGTTGCACCGATTCTATCGAAATTTTCGGACTCTTAGGCAACGTAGCATTAAAAAACACACATTTTAAACTTTGTTTCATTTAATTTGATGCAAAATTGGCTGCGAAATTAAGGACGGGGTTTTATGGAAAAAAACACCGAGAATATTATCGGCACAGCGTGAAAATAGTGTGACGAAATTCCGTGTGGAGCGCTGACGTATTTGTCTCACGAGATGGGTGCGGGAACTGGCAGAGGAGGAGACTCTCGAAAAGTTACGACTAATACACCGCATACAGCCACGCCTCCTATGCCACAATATCGAGATCCATTCTATATGTATATCTACTTATACTACGGAGTCCGGCCCCCTCCGAAGCCAACTGGGACACGTGCCTCGTGAAATAACGACGCCAGCCCGCTTTCCACACAAACGTAAATCATGAAATCATATGAACGACAAAATATTGATTGACGAAACTATGATATTTCACGATTATTCTCTAACTAACACCACAATACAGCACAATACGACCAACAATAAGAGCAATGCCATTCAGACCGATTGCTCTGTATAGTAAAATTCAGACATACGGTTTATCTTTCTCGCCCTAAGAAGCTGCCTATAGCTCGATCGGGCGAGCCATACACTTCGGCGACAGTATATATATATATATATACGTGCGCCGCATTAGAGCTACGGGCACGGCAGAGTCGAACGTGTATGTGAGGCGGCTCTGTGTTCGACGCTCGCGTCTCATCCGTCCGCCGCGCGGGCTATGAGAGTTACCGACACCGACCCCGCGATACATAAAACGGGAATCGAGAATTTTCAGTCATTTTTTCATCAAATGATATGAAACAAAGCCCAAAATGTGCGTTTTTCCATTGTGCATGGATGTTGGCTTCAACACGATAAGAAATATCGTACGAGTATGACAATTTATCGTTTTTTTTTCATTAACAAAATAATTTATTAAAAAAAAAAAAAAAACGAGTCTTAGGATCTTTGTACCATAATTCTCTAGGTATCTTCAAAGTTTCAACCCGATCGGTCGCTCGGTGCTCGTCAAAACAAAGACGGCGTTTTCTCGTTGCCGCTGAGTTTTTCGGTGTCAGCGAGCATAGAAGAAGCGAACACTCCACAACGGATAGCGAGTGCCTTACCTACGGTTCCCACTACACCTAATTCGAATGAACGACGGTGGCTCAGTGGGCTAAGGCGTTGTATACTCGTCGAGAATATCGATGGTTCGAACCTATCTTTGCAATTTTTTTTTCACGTCAACAATTTAATATTCTTTTGCTTAAAAAACGGCAAAATATTGACTGACGAAATTATATATTTGTTATCACTTTGCCAGCACGGGAATGCAGAGTAGTGTTCCTAAGACAAACTGCCTGTTGATCCTTAGTATATATCAATAATCAAATAATACTCTTATTTGATTATTTTTTACGATTTTTTTTCACCCGGGCAATATTATTATTTTATTTTATTTTGTGCGAAAAGATTTCTTTTTCTGCGAAATATTCTGATTTTTATTTTTATGTTTGTTAATATTTTTTCATTAGCGTAATATTATAGTTGAATTTTAGTATGTTCCATAACATTTATTTTGCATCATATTATAATTTTATTTTATCATATATTTGTGGGGTTTTCTCTCGACGTTTGCTACGACTCTGTGTTGACGCTCCACGACGCGATGCAACACGTCAAGAACAAGGGACTTTAAAAATGTAAACATTGGACGCTTTCGACTGCGCCCAATATACATATATATATATATAGATCGTCGCAGCGCTCGAAAGCCACGTGCCGTCGGACAAAGCTCAGTTCGCCGAGCACGCGAATGTGATACAACGTAGTCCGCGACGTTTTATTTTAACTCGCGCGTTTTGCCGTTGTTTCTTTTATTTATTGCGGTGCGTAGTGCAATTTTGGAATACAGTGGATTTATTGTGAAAGTGATGTGCGCGTAATTAGTGAACAGCAAGCGAATGTATGGCGAATAGCCGGAATAAATATAAGCGGCTTACAAGGAAGCGAACGTATTTTATTCGGTAAGTCTACAATTTTTAAATAATAAAATATGCACTTGATGAAAAAATGTCAGCGCAGTTCCTTCAATACATACTAAATGATGAAAAAATGTCAGCGCAGTTTCTTCAATATATACTAAATGATGAAAAAATGAAAGCGCAGTTTCTTCAATACACACTGAATGATGAAAAAATGTGAGTGAAGCGACTTTGATACATACTTAAAGATGAACAAATATCAGTACAGTTTCTTTGATATACACCGTATGATGACAAAATTTCAGAAAAGTATCTTCGGTTCACTATTTAACGATTACGAAATATGACATTTTTTCATCATTTAGTATGTATTGAAGGAACTGCGCTTTCATTTTTTCATCATTTAGTATGTATTGAAGGAACTGCGCTGACATTTTTTGATCATTTAATCAAACTTTTTTGCTAAACACAGAATGATGAAAAAAGTCCCGGGTCATTTACGGGACCCGAATGATATGGCAACATGCCATAAACTAATTTTTACAAATATTTTTTTTCCAGAATATATTTACAAATTATTATAAGATTAATTGTAAAATACGTTAAATACTAAACTCGCTCTGTTAAAGAGCGAGATCCCAGCGACGACTGTCGCTGTCCTCCTCCGTTCGCTAAAACGAACGGAGAGAGTATCAGTTTATAAGAACTGATTATCATATAATATGATTGCAAGATATACATTTTTGTATAATACATATTTCTTTACAGATGACTGGGCGTATATTACCCAGATGCATATATATATGCATAGCCAAAGCATAGCGATCGTGTTTACTCTTTGCCAGCTCTGCGGAGAGCGGCAGAGGGGGAACACGAGTAGCCTCATATCGTACGCGCGGCACGAGGCCCGGGTCATTTACGGGACCCGAATGATATGGCAACATACCATAAACTAATTTTTACAAATATTTTTTTTTCAGAATATATTTACAAATTATTATAAGATTAATTGTAAAATACGTTAATTACTAAACTCGCTCTGTTAAAGAGCGAGATCCCAGCGACGACTGTCGCTGTTCTCTTTCGTCCGCTAAAACGGACGAAGAGAAATACAGTTTCTAAGAACTGTTGTCAGTTAATAAAAACTGCCCTGCCAAAGAGCAACATCTCAGCGACGCATGTCGCTGTTCTCCTCCGTTCGCTAAAACGAACGGAGAGAGTATCAGTTTATAAGAACTGATTAACATATAATATGATTGCAAGAAATATATTTTTGTATAATACATATTTCTTTACAGATGACTGGGTGTATATTACCCTGACGCATAGATATATGCATAGCCGAAACATTGCGATCGGCTCTCGGCACTGCTTGTGTTTACTCTTTGTCAGTCTCTGCGGAGAGGGGTAGAGGGGGAACACGAGCTGCCGCATATCGTGCGCGCGGCACGAGGCCCGGGTCATTCACGGGACCCGAATGATATGGCAACATGCCATAAACTAATTTTTACAAATATTTTTTTTTCAGAATATATTTGCAAATTATTATAAGTTTAATTGTAAAATATGTTAATTACTAAACTCGCTGTGTTAAAGAGCGAGATCCCAGCGACGACTGTCGCTGTCCTCCTCCATTCGCTAAAACGAACGGAGAGAGTTAGTTTATAAGAACTGATTATCATCTATGATTGCATTTTTGTATAATACATATTTCTTGACAGATGCTGGGTGTACATTACCCAGACGCATATATATATGCATAGCCGAAGCAATGTGATCGGTTCTTGGCACGGCATCATTTAGTATATATTGAAGAAACTGCGCTGAGATTTTATTATTATTCAGTGTGTATCAAAAAACCTTCGCTAACATTTTTTCATGATTTAGTATGCATTGAAGAACCTGCGCTGACATTTTTTCATTATTTAGTATACATTCAAGAACCTGCGCTGACATTTTTTTATCATTTAGTGTGTATCGGAGAGCCTTCGCTAACATTTTTTCATCATTTAGTAGGTATTGAAGAAACTGCGCTGAGATTTTTTTATCATTCAGTGTGCATCGGAGAAGCTTCGCTAACATTTTTTCATGATTTAGTATGTATTGAAGAAACTGCGCTGATATATTTTCATCATTTAGTATGTATTGAAAAAACTGCGCTGACATTTTTTTCATTATTTAGTATGCATTGAAGACACTGCGCTGACGTTTTTTTATCATTCAGTGTGAACAGAAGAAGCCTTGCTGACATTTTCTCATCACTCAGTCTGTATCGAAGAAACTTTGCAGTCATTTTTTCATCGTTTAATAAAACTTTTTTGCTAAACACAGAATGATGAAAAAAGGCAGCAAAGTTTCTTCGATACAGACTAAATGATGAAAAAAGGTTAGCGAAGCTTCTGCGATACACACTGAATGATAAAAAAATGTCAGCGCAGTTTCTTCAATACATACTAAATGATGAAAAAAGGTCAGCGCAGTTTATTCAATACATACTAAATAATGAAAAAATGTCAGCGCAGTTTCTTCAATACATACTAAACAATGAAAAAAGGTTAGCGAAGCTTCTTCGCTACACACTGAATGATAAAAAAATGTCAGCGCAGTTTTTTCAATACATACTAAATGATGAAAAAATGTCGGCGCAGTTTCTTCAATACATACTAAATGATGAAAAAATGTCAGCGCAGATTCTTCAATACATAATAAATGATGAAAAAATGTTAGCGAAGCTTCTCCGATATACACTGAATGATAAAAAATATCAGCGCAGTTTCTTCAATAAATGATGAAAAAATGATATTTTTAATTTCTAAAAATAATGAATTAACAAATATGATAATTAATAAACTCGGTCTGCTAACGAGCGAGATGTCAGTGACGTCTGACGCTGTAAGTCTGTCCGCTAAAGTGGACAGAGAGAATTTTAATTGTTTATAAATGTTTATTAACAAATATGTTAATTATTAATAACCACTCTGTTGAAGAGTGAGATGCCAACGACGTTCGTCGTTGTTTATCTCCGTCTGCTAAAATAGACGGACATAATTTTAATTCGTAAGAATTTATAATTAACAAATATGTTAATTAATAAAAACCGCTCTGCTAAAGAGCGAGATGCCAACGACGTTTGTCGTTGCATACTCAGAATTATCACAATTCCGTTATTTATTGATGTGGTTGCAGCAAAAACAAACTTGAATGTTTGGTACGCTCGGCTATATATTGTAGCGAGAAAGAAATTCTTGCAGCGTACGTGTAACATGCACACTAGTGTATGTTACATGTGCATAGCCGAGCATTAGTATTAGATTTTCGAACGGGGCGGGTCATGGCTGGCCCTGCTACGAGGCCTCGGCCTTCGGTCCGCCTCGTGTACCGGGGCTTCGTAGCAGACGCGCGCCGTGACATCTAGCGGTAGTGCGCAGCGGGTCGTAGCCAAATGCTGCGAGCTCTGCACTACCGCTGGGAAAGGGAACCCGTCGAAATTTTTCTCCGTGTTACACTGACTCTTAAGTACAGGGACGTCGGTATCAACGAGTTTATTATATTGTTGCCGTTGTTTTTCTCGGGCGCGCTTCATCTCGAACTCGACTCGATATCGTAACTCATCCAGTCGTTGTACTCTGTCTAACCAATTTTGGTTTCCTGCCGTCTTCTCCGGCTGGTAGGTGTCCTCTGGCCTTCGTGGGTCCCACCTGATCAAGAAGTAGAACGGGCTGACTCCTAGAGAGGAGTGTATGGCGGTGTTGTAGGCCTGATATAGGGGTGCTACGAGTTCATCCCAGGTGTCATGGTTGCTATCCTTCAGGAAACTCGACAGCAGTGATTTTAAGCTGCGGTTGGCTCGTTCGACTGGGTTGGCCTGGGGATGGTATAACGGGGGGAACACGTGGGCATACTCGTATTCCTCTCGCAGGTCGTCCATGGCGTTATTTACGAACTCCGTCCCATTATCTGAGATCACCTGTTCTGGGGAGCCCCATCGGTGGAAGATTTGTCTGAGTTCGTGTGTGATCGATTTTCCGTTGGCGGCGGCGAGCGGCATGCATTCGAGCCACCTCGAGTAGCAATCGGCGACGACGAGCAGCATGGTTTTGCCTCTTTTAGACCTAGGCATTGGCCCTACGATGTCTATAGAGACGCTCCGCCACGGGTGGTGAAATTCTCGCTGTCCTAGATAGCCTCGCCTCTTGGAGTTATCCGCTTTGTTTCTTAGGCAGGTCTGACATTGGGAAACGAACTCGCTGACGTCTTTGTACATCCCGATGTCCAATAATACTTTTCTCGGATTCGTTGGTATGTTTTCTCCGTTCCCCAGTGTTCCGCGCCAATCGGACAGTGGTGATGTTCTAGTACAGGAAGAATATCTTCTTCTCTCATGACCTGCTTCCACGCCGTTTTGTCTTCTAGTATGCTCTTCAGCGGGTGTGGGCGGCAGTAATGCAGCTTTCCGTCGGATCCGATCTTGTACTCCGGGCTAGTCTGTGCTTGTTTCTTTACAGTCTCGGTTTTCCTGTCTATCCAGGCGTTCGATTGCATGTATCGCAATTTCTCGGAGGCCGTGACGGATTGCAGGATCTCGTGCCACGAGGCTTCCTCGGTTCGATCCTCGTGTTGCCGTGACAGGTAGTCTGGTGCTTCGTTTTCGGATCATTTGTGGTATTCGATGGTGATCTTGTGTGACAGAAGCTTTAAAGCCCATCTGGCTAGTCGAGTGGTGAGATTTTCCATCGGGACATGGTACTTCAGGCAATTGTGGTTCGTCACGACGCGAAACGGGGTGCCTTCGAGGTAACAGCGAAGTTTTTCGACGGCCCACACGATGGCGATGCATTCCTTCTCTGTGGTCGTGTACTTTGTGTCTAGTCCCTAAAGTGCTCGGCTAAGGTAGTAGCCGACCTCTTTATTGGGACCCTGTTATGTGAGGATTGCTCCCAGGCCTATATCGGATGCGTCGGTGTACAGCATATAAGGTAGCGTGGGGCCTGGTGCGGATAAGGCAGGAATGTTTTCCAGGACCTTTTTATTGGCTCGAAAGGCGTCCTCCTCTTCTTTGCCCCATCTCTAGGGTACTTTGACGCTTGTGAGCTAGTTGAGCGGTCCTTGCACTCGGGCGATGTCTTTGAAGTGTCGGTGATACCAATTGACCATTCCATTGAACCGTCGCAAGGTGCGCCTATCCTTTGGCCTTTCTACCTCCTGTAAAGGAGCGATCTTTGCTAAATCCGGTCGTAGTCCGTCTCTGTCCACGATAAACCCCAGGAACTTGACTTCCGGTACCCGAAGTAGCTTTTCTCGAGGTTGACCTTGAGTTTTGCTTCGATCAGAACGTCGAATAGTATCCTTAGGAGCCTCGTGTGATCGTGTAACGTCCTCGTGGCGATGATCCAGTCATCCAAGTAGACGAAAATCATGGAGATTAAGTTTTTGCGCCCTTCCATGATTAGTATTTGTCGTATTTTCTCCTTGAGCTTATCCGTGAGCTCTTGAAACGTGGCCGGAGCTCCGCAGAGCCCATACAGCACCCGCTAATACTGGAATAGCTCCTTTGATTCCAGAATAAAGGCGGTCGTCGGTCGAGACTTCGGATCCATCGGGATTTGGTGGAATGCTTCGATGGTTGAGATGAAAATGGCCTCGTGTAGGGCATCCAGTATCGACCTCATGTTTGGCAGCGACCACGCAGACATCACGGTCCTTTCGTTTAGTCCCTTATAGTTAACGCAGAAGCTTAAGGTGCCGTTGGGTTTAGCTATGTCGAGCGGTGGGAAGGCCCAGGGGCTTCGGCTCTCCTCGACATACCCTTTGGTCCTTAAGCGGTCTACTTCTGCATTTAGGGCGTCGGGTATTACAGGGGGTCTTCGATATGGTTTCAGGCAATAGGCGTATAATCGGTCAGGACGACTTTATGGGTAATTAAATCGGTACACCCTATGTCGCATGCGTTGAGACGCTGTGATACCGAAGCCAGTAAAGCCGACGCCTTGAGGCGGCGCATCTTGTTGCCGGGGACTTTATGCATCGTGAACGGGATCTTGACGTCCGAAGGTCTGATGCTCCATGTCTGATTGTCGAAAATATTTACTCCCCAGTCCAGCCAGAAATTCATTCCGGGGTATAATCTCGTCGATCAATTGGTCTAGAATCGAGAACCATTGGATTCCTCCTACATTTGCAACGTCAATCATGAACGACCGTTGTATCTGCGGGGTGATTTGTTGGTTATCTGCTATCGTCACCTGTCGTGCTGGGGTGCTGTTTTCTTCACACTCCAAGGCGTAGTGTTTGACCTCTTGATTTTATGCATGAACGAGAAGTTTGCTCCCGGGTCCACAATGGCTCGAAAGCCTTTCCCCCCTATAAAGACGGTGGTGTAGAGCGTTGCCGAGCGCGTTGGCGGTTGTCGTGGTGAATCCAATGTTACCTCTCTGGTGTATTCCGGCTCCACTTCTCTCACTGGGCAGCACCCCGGGGCTTTTAGCCCTCCTGTGAAGGTTATCTTTGGTCCGCCGTACGTTTGACACGATTGGAGCTCGGCGTATACTTCATCTTCCGCGTCGCTGTCGATTTCAGATTCTTCTTCCTCCTCTATGGGAGTGAGACAAATCGTACAGTAGGTGCCGAGGCCGCCATTTCCGATTTCGCCTAGTCCCGAGCATGCCGGCGCGGTAGGTACGGGGCAACGCTCCGTCGCCTGTGCGGATTGGTCGGCGGATTCCCGTAGCGCGGACGCGCTCGCATTTTCCGCCGAGTTGGTACAAGTAGTACTGGCAGTAGGCGTCTCGACGCCGTCCGCCGTGGGCTTCCCCCCTCTCCTCTCGATACTGAGTCCTTCCGGGTCCAATATGTGTTCCTCTCTCTGTACCGAACGCCTCTGCGCCGTACGTAGAGGGCTCCACATGTTTCCCCCAACCCTGGATTTCCCCGGGATCTTTCTGTGGTCCGCCTCTTGTGCCGAGAGCTCCCTCGCGGCACTTCGCGGTTTCCACCGCCCCTCTAGGGTTGCGTATCCTTTCGGACCCAGGGTGCTCTTCACTTCTCGCATCGGGCGCGTCTATGCCGCGCTTCGTGACCTTAGCATTTTCATCGGGGTTATGGAGACACTCGACACCTCTTGTGTCGAGTGTCTCTTCACCGCACGTCGTAACCACCGCAAAGTTTTCCTCCTCGAGTTTGCCCGGTATAAACCGGGACTTCAGTCGACTTTCTTCGAAGAGTTATTGGGTCGAGATCTCCTCAGGTGGGAGGTCTGCCGTCGGCCCTCCAGCCTCTAACGTCGGTACTCGGGGAGATTTTTCCTCCTCTCTGAACTGCGGGTCCGGGAGACGATGGTTCGTCTCACTTGTACACCCATGTGCGTCAGTGGGCATGTTGTCAGGGTCATCGTCCTCCGGGTTGTCAGGACTCTTTTGACCTCCGGGCTCTACGACAGTGGCTTTGGGTAGTGATACCTGCCTGGATGTCGTCTCCTCATTTTCGAGGGTGAATCTTGTCTCGGTCTTTTCCTCCTTTCCTGTTGCAGCCGGTTTGCACATCGGCTTGTTGGCTGCGTGACGGCCGAGCATTTTTTTATTTCTTGGTTGGAACACGAGGGCATGGACAGGTGGCGTTGATTATCCCCCGCTTCAGACAACGATAGCAGTGATTGACTGTTTCCTTTTCGCAGGACTTGGCTCCGAGTCCACGTTCCAGACAGTACTAGCACACTAGTTCTCGGATTGCTTCGAGTTTCCCCGTATCTGTGGCTGTCGGCTCGGTTGTGAGCCGTTCACTGGTATCTGGCGCATCATGTCTTGGTGTGGAGTGGTCCGAGGCTTCGCTTCCTAACCCACTAGAGATTTCGTCGGCTTTAACTCGGCGTAGGTGCCTTCTCTCGTTGGATTTGGCTAAGTAGCGGCTAGTTCTAGGAGGTCTCTCAGTGATCTTAGGATTCATGAGGTCCATGTCCCGTTCCTCAGCCGCGGCGGCTTGGGCCAGCTGGTCTGCGGGGTGAAACTCTCGATGTCGTAACTCTTTAAAGAGTTGTACACGAAAGTGTCGTATTATCCAGCCTAGCATTACGTCGACGGTTGGTCTATCCCGAAGTAGGTGGAATTGCCTGTCGCACCACACTATAAAGTCTCGAGCTGGTTCATTCTGATATTGTTTCCGCTCGGCGATCCTGGCCCATATTGCGCTATCGTCTCGCTTTGGGTCATAGAAGGCCTTAAAACTCCCGACGAACTCAGTCCACGACCGCCAGTTTGAGAAGTACAGCCGGCACCATGCCCGAGCCTCCTTGACGAGCAAGTCAGGGATCATAGAGAGAAGTCGGTCCTCTGAGAGGATCTCTGTCCTGGCTCTGCGCTCTAGATCGTGGAATACGAAATTCTAATCTCTGGCGAGTTTCACGCAGTTTTGCAACGGGCGAAACGCCGTTGAGGTTTGCCTATCTAGAGTGATCAGGTTCGACCTTGGTGACGCGTGTGCGCCTTTGTCTCGGAGATCCGGCCCCGGTGGTGGTACCAAAAAGGCCGGCCTGTTCAACGACAAGCGGGCATGTGCTATATTTCCGTGTTGTAACTCAGGATCGCGGGCGGGTTTTGTCATACTTCGCCTAATACTGAGACGGTATTCTCCTCCCCGCTGGAATGATCTTCTTGGAGAGCGCGTGTGAGATCGGCCAGACTCGGAAGTTGACGCTTCTCTGTTTTTGCCACCCATCCGTAGGGGCGAGGTTGGCCTGGAAGTCATCCGGGAGAAGATGTCAATTATGCGTTTCTCGCTTTCTACGGCTTCAAGTTCCTGTTGCCTTTTCCATTCGGCTTGGCGCTCCTCTTCGTGAACTTTGTCTTTCGATTTAGCCGTCGTTGGCTCGGTTGTACGTTGAGGAGTAGTTCGCGTGATGCATTTGTTTTCAACAACGTCGACGCGCGTGTGCCTTCTCACATACACGTGCCATGTCGACCGTTACGCGCGACTCTCGTGAGATGTTTACCGGCGAGTTGCTAAGTGCTCTCGTCGTGTAAACACAAGATCTCGATATAGTGGAAACATTAAGTAAGGAGTTTCGTTCCTCGACAAATTTATGAATTTTGTTTCCCAATTTTGGAAATATACCCAGTAGCCTCGAATTATCTGTTGTTCGACACTCGGTGTGTATGTGATGACTCGATGTTCTCTACCGTATAAGTGGCCACTAAATACGCGAGAACAATTACTTCTACAGCAAAAAAAAACTGTTGATTGATTAAAGAATTTTATTCCAAGATAATAACTGCTAATAACACGAATTATCACAAAGGAATAACGGTCACTTTATTCGTACAACATTTAGCTGGACGGAATACTTATAATAAATACTTATATTCGGCGGATGATCTCGGGGGTAATCTTAATATAAAAAAAATCTATACAAAACAAATTATTGATATAGGCGCCAGTTATTTTATTTACAATAACAAAAATAAATATTTGACTTAACGTAATAAATATGGCGGTGATCGAGCGAGGATCTGGTGGGCGGGAGAAGTGGTAGTGAGACAAACAGAATAATTTGAACACACGAGATTCGCACGTTATGCGCGTCGATTTATTTACACAGGGTATGGCACAGACAATGAGAGCGCGTCTCGCGCTACGCGATGGTCGTTAAGAGCGCATCACTTAGAGAATGAGAATAATTCCGCGGTTACAGAGCCGGGTCGAGATTTCACAAATACTGTTCGAGAGAAGGTCCAAGTTTGAGAGAGCCGTGATAAAAAAAAACAATATATAAGAAAACTTCGTAATCGCAAGAACACCTCTGCACTTGAACAGATCTCATGAAAGAATGGCCGAGGAGCCGGTTCTGGTCAAGCACGAGGCGAGCCGGCGAAACGTTGAAGAAGGGGCAAGCGTCGAGCGAGCATCGATCGACGCTAGCTCCTCTATCGACCGCGAGTTACGTCGAGCGGCAATTTCAAACCTCCTTTCGGTCTCGCCCAAACATGCGGGTAATATGGCGGGGTGGGGGGAAGTCGGGCGTCTCAGGGAAGGGGTTCTCCGACTCTATGGCCTCTTAATTATTACCACTGGCCGACTAAATGATACGAAATATAATTTCCCGAAATATTTAGCTATGTCTCCGTGAAAATTCACGGAGATAATTAATATTTTAGGGAACACTCTAAACCGGGAACAAGAATGCGGGGGGGGGGGGGGGGGAGGGAACTTCTTGGCGGTGAGTTTCTTCGGGTCGTCGGGTAAGTGCTTGCATGTTTTACAATAATAATATAAGGGAAAGGACAATACATACTTACTGATAATCTTATGTTTCAGGTCGGTGCACAGTGGTTCAGAGCGGCCGATTCCCTGGCCAAAAGTCGACATATGAAGGTTGAAAGATCGATGTTTTTTAAATGGTTTCTTGTAGAGGGCGGTTTGGGGCATTCAGATCGCATAAGCAGAGATCGCAATATTGTATACCTGCTTTCCTGCGACAGTCGTAAGTTGCCTCTCGTAGGAACACACGCGCGACCCTTCAGTGCCCAGTTATACAGTGCTCCAGAAAATCATACATCACTTTACAAAGACGCGTCCGATTTCAATTTTCCAAAATGGAAAATGTTTATGAAGGTATGTAGAAATATTTCATGTACTTCAACGTTCGAAAATGTTTATCGTTATTTATGAAACGTTATGCTAAACGTAGTCGTGATTTTCATATTTTTTCGCTTCTTTAAAAATATGTGTCGATACAAAACAATCTAACACATTTTAACGCTGGCCTTGACAGGGACATGTTGGTTGAACTATCTATTAATGAAATTTTCAAGAATTAGCTGCCCGAAAGTTTCCCATTTTGAATAATAACGATTTTAGTGTTGCCGTGCACGCTGTCGTGCGCGTTACGCACTGTGGCTAATGGCAATACTCTCCGCTCAACTTTCTATACCTGAGGCTTGAAAGATCCCAGGTATGGAAGGCTTTTCGTAGATGTTTTCTATCTATTTCTAAAGTATTGTGGAGATAAGTACGGTATATTATTGCAACGGTGTAGCATTGTGAATAAAGATTTCAAATAAAATTCCAACCGTAATGACCATTTTTACAAACATGTAGAAATATGTTAACAAATATTATTTCAAACATTGTTCATGAACAATAAACACAATTTGTACAACACAATAATAATGTTTTTAAACAATTGTTCATGCCTGTATGATTGCGTATGACATTTTAACGTTACGTATAATGTATATACTATATGTATACAATGTATATACAACTTTTTAAATTTTAACAGGACATTCATGCAAAGAAATCATGTGTACACGCAGACAAATATTCTTGGCCCTACATAATGAATGGAGCTCGAAATTTGACAAACAAGTAGAAGTTCTGGAAAAATATTTTACCGAATCGGAAGGATATCCTTTCGCAATTTCAATTAGTGAAAGGAAATGTTTAAGGAATCTGCTATTTACAATGAAGAAAAAATGGCAGGATAGCTGCAGAATTCTAGAGCGCTTTTACGCTAATCATGAAGAATGGCTTGACCAGGACGTAGCTATTGCGGTTTGTCTATTTTCCTATTTCTTATATCATTGAAATTTTTCATTTAAACGTTTTCTTCACTGTCGAGGTAACGTTATTGCGATTTGTTGTAGAATGCGGATTTAAAAAATAGGGACGTACCTACTCCTCATTCTGATACATCAGGATTGGAAAGGTACAAATTTGGAAGACCCCATTGAACTTTTCATCATCCAGCGAACGAAGTAAGCGCCGAAAATTCGATGATATTCGGAGATCAACAAGGCCAAGAGCATTGGCATTCGCAACGGAAATGAATCTTCGGGCGTCTGGGTCTCACTCTGCAGCAAAGGTGTTCAAGGATATTACAACCACTTCTCCTACGCGAGCCTCTCGGTATCGGTTAGCATTCGCACAAAGTTCTAGACCAGTACGTCAAGAAATTAGCCCAGATGTTGCTTTTAACTTGATAATAAGCGGTAAAATGACGAAAGAAACGTACAATATAATCCGGGAATTAACCAATGAAAACAGCAACGCGTCGGTTTATCCCAGTTATCATAAAATATTAGCTGCCAAAACTCGTTGTTACCCACCAGAGTGTTCAATACGTATAACGGAAACAGGGGCGGAAGTATCATTGCAGGCTTTACTAGACCATACTACAGTTCGATTCGTTCAAGTACAATCTGATGTTATAAAAACACCCGACAGTTCCTTCACGAATAACATGGAATTAATTTTGAAGTGGGGGTGTGATGGTTCGTCGTCGCAGGAGTATAAGCAAAAATTTGACGAAAGCGACAGCTCTGACGTTTATGTATTTTTTACGTCCGTGGTTCCGTTACAAATGCTAGCTTCAAACGACAAATCTGAGCGGCAACTTGTCGTTTGGAAGAACCCAAGGTCTTCTTCACCCAGTTACTGCAGATCGTTGAGATTGCAATTTTTTCAATATCGTTGATAAGCAGATAGCATCTCTCGTCACATTCGCTACAGTAATGGAGGGTACTAGCGTTGAAATAAAACATGATTTATCATTTACAATGATAGATGGAAAGGTGAGAAATGCTATTACTGACACTAAATATGCGCAAAGATGTTATTTATGTAATTTGACGTCGAAAAATTTCAACAATTTAGAATTGGTTGAACAAACAAAATGTGACAGCTCTTAATTGAATTTTGGAATTTCTTCCTTACACGCGTGGATATGGTTCATGGAATGGATGCTTCATATTGCATGTAAATTAAATGACGGGACGAGTAAATGGCAGGAGCGATCAGTCGATAAAAAGAAAGCACTTAGCGATCGTAAGGAACGAATCCAAAACAAATTGAAAGCTGCTTTAGGTTTAAATATTGATATGCCTAAGCAAGGATTTGACAGTACAAACAACGGTAATACAGCCCGACGTTTGTTTGAGAACGTTGCCTTAACAGCGGAAATTTTGAATTTGGACGAAAAATTCGTAGCAAGTTGCAAAGTTATTTTGCAGACAATGGCGAGCGGGTTCGCTGTACATATAGAAAAGTTCAGGGTTTATTGCTTAGACGTCGCGAAACGATATGTTGGGCTATATTCCTGGTATCCGATGCCAACATCGGTACATATCGTTTTAATTCATGGCTACGCGATAATAGAAATGGGTGCCTTACCAATCGCACAACTTTCCGAGGATGCTCAAGAAGCTAGGAATAAGGACATTCGTCGGTACCGCGAAAATTTTTCTCGAAAATGTACGCGAGAGAAAACAATGGCTGATGTTTTTCGTCGGCTTCTTGCATCCTTGGACCCACTCATAACAAGTTTTCAAAAATACAAAATTAAGCATAGTGCAATATTACCCTCTGATGTAATAGAACTTCTACTGCCAACACAACAAGGTAATGTCGCAAATACTAGCTTACCGTTAGCAGAAACCGATGCATCTGACCAAGATTATGATTTCTAATTAATGTAATGTAATGTGAAATAAAATAAACATTTACATATTTTACAAAATTGTTCTCCATTTTGGAATTTCAAATATCATTAATCTAATATCAAATTCGTAATCAGCGACCCCGAAAACCAAATGATGCAAGTTTTCGGAGCGATAAGCTGATTATTTTTTCAACATATCCGCCATTTTTAGTCCGCCATTTTAAATTTAATCATTTTTATATCAAATTCGTAATCAGCGATCCCGAAAACCCATTGGTGCAAATTTTCAAAGCGATAAACCGATTATTTTTTCAAAATGTCCGCCATTTATAGTCCGCCGTTTTTAATTTCACATTTTTTATATCAAATTCGTAATCCGCGACCCCAAAAACCTATGTATGAAATTTTTTAAATAATTATTCACATTTTTCGACTTTTGGCCAGAGATTAGGCCATTCTGAACCACTGTGCGCCGTAAGTGTGCACTGTGTGGTTTTACAAAACGCAAAAAATCGCGAATACATTTGCGAAGAGCGCGGGCTGCCATCGTCACACAATAAAATATAACGTACTGTTACGTCTCAGTAACATGTCAATTACCCTATTTTTGACCTTAGCAAGGCTAATGAGTCTTGGAAAACGGGCTAATGGAGTTCGATGCGGTAAATAATGTAAAACGGAGAAATTAACGGATGGAAAGAGTTTGTATATTGAGTTGAAGCTATATTACATGTTACTAGTCTCCGTTCATATGCTCTCCGTCGAGGATCGGTTTTGGAGATCAAAGATGGGTGTTCGTTCCCACTAGAAATTTCAGAATGAATTTAGACTATGCGGTTCCCCAGGGGTTAGAAGTTAGTGAGTAAGGAAGACATCCTGTGAGTTCGGGGTGGTCCTCACAACTCGATGAATGATAAAGAAATTACAGAGCTCGCTTTTGTCCTCGCAACTCATAGGTCGACCTCGCAGTTCAATGTGGTGTATAGAAAGGATAATCGAACTCGTGGTGGACCACGGAGTTCAATGTGTTGTACAGAAAGGATGATCGAACTCGGGGTGGACCTCGCCGTTCATTATATTGTATGAGTGGATGATCCAACTCGCGGTGGACCTCGCAGTTCAATAACTCGTGAGAGTCAGTTAGTAGGTAACTTACTCTTTTATATTTTTCGGCGTGAAGTTGAGACTGGAAGGGCAGTACAGAAATTCTGCTCAGTCCAGAAGTTACACAATTTTTGAGACTTAAGAGGAGTTTACGAGACTAAATGTTGAATATGAACTGATTTTTATGCTAAATTGCGGGCCTTATATACTAGTCTATCAACTATCTTTGTCTATTGCGTAGGGGTTGGAGAGGGTAGTTTACAAATGCCTTATTGGTCAACAATTTCCACCGTCTCCCACTCCTTACTTTTCTGAACCGAAGGAAAATTTGTTCTTATCGCTTGGCCCCATTCCGAGCGTCTCTCCCCACCGCATTCATCGTTGAGTTAGGGTTGTGCCATACGGTGGCGTAAGCAGGGATGCTCATCCTTAAGGCGCGGTGGTGATGGTGTTATGGGGATGTACCAGTACTGTTACGCTGCTCGATTGAGACTGTAACGTCTATGTTAAAAGAGGGGTATACAAGATGATCTCATGCTCATATTTGATTTGTATGCATTTTTTACCAAATCGGCGAGACAAATATCCTGTATAAAATGTGCAGGGATATCGGTTTCACGAGGCGCTAGACCATTCGTATAAAGAAGGACCGTCTAGCCTGGTCGCCTTTATACATATATAGGTGTACGAGTTTATTCATTATTTAAATAAATCTGTACAGCTGCTTATTTTGATACAGCCGGGTGTCTATAAATATGTATAGAACGCCCTGTCTTAACTTTGGAAAATTTGAAAATTGTATATATTTATCACATATAAATAATAATTTTAATGATTTATTCAATATATATTCAATGTATATAATGAAAATAGAAAGAAGCAGTATGTAGCTTGCTCTCGGTAAATAATATTGAAAATATTAAAATATTCTTTATTTAATATCTAATATATAAAGAGATAAGAAGAAACATTCTGTAGCATGCCATCTGTCTTTCTAGAGAAACAGCTATAGCTCTTTCTCTCATACACACAGGTGTTTAAAAAGATAGAGAAGGTATGGTTGCTGCTTCGGAGCATGGGCGAGGCGATGGTGAATGGGAGAGGTGCATACTACATCCCGTGCTGGTCGTGAGTTCTCTCTCTCTCTCTCTCTCTCTCTCTCTCTCTCTCTCT
Organism: Netelia virgata; assembly: GCA_951802705.1. Taxonomy (NCBI): domain Eukaryota; kingdom Metazoa; phylum Arthropoda; class Insecta; order Hymenoptera; family Ichneumonidae; genus Netelia; species Netelia virgata. The sequence goes on from OX637866.1 coordinate 14,314,308, forward strand.
CTCTCTCTCTCTCTCTCTCTATCTCTCTCTATCTCTATCCCTCTATCTTTTTGTATTTTTTTATTTTTAATTGAGGAGGGGAAATCTTGTATAAGACGCCCATAAGACGTTTTGAGATGTTCTGGGTAGTGTCAGATTCTTACTGACTAAAACCCCTCCTTCCTCTCCACACATCACACTGGACCCGCTTTCGCATTACTTCGGTGTGACGTGTTCTGGCCCTACTTTTGGCTCTGCTGTTTAGCTAGCTTCTATGCTGCTTTCCATCTCGATTAGGGTGTCCCCGGGTTCCTTCGGCTTTCAGTTTTGTTTTTCTCTTCGCTTTCTAGTTTTCTTTTTTTCAGCATCGTTTTTTTAATATAGAACGACACTGCAGTCCATATTTCTTCTCCGGTAAGCATTAGCGAGATCAAATTTTCCTCGGATATTGACCTGTTTCCAAGTTCTGATTCGAGATTTTTCCGTTCCTCTTCTGTGGCTGTGCACTTGAAGATTGCGTGTTATGCGTCATCCGGACTGTAGCCGCAATGACAGCATGCATCACTATCTCGTTTTTTAAACCTCATCAGATATTCATTGAAACAGCCATGCCCTGTTAGCGCCTGCGTGAGCTCGTAATTCATTTGGCCGTGAGACCTTTGGAACCACGCTATATTGGGGATCAGCCGATATGTCCATCTACCTTTATCATCCTCGTCCCAGCGTTTCTGCCAGCGCGTGAGTAGCCGTTGGCGTGCGTTCTCTTTTGCTACTATCTTTGCCGCTTCTTCAATGGGTAACGGGTCATTTCGGTGGACCTGATATATCTCGCTCCTTTCTCGTGCCAGTAGATCGATCGGTGGCGTGCTAGAGAGCACTAGGGCCGCGTTTTCCGAGACTGTCCTGAACGCAGATATTGTCCTTATGGCGCTTCGTCTCTGTACAGAAGCAAGCCGTTTTCGCGCTCCGACTTTCTCTGCAGCATCTATCCAGATCTCAGCTCCATATGAGATTTTAGCGTGGATAACGCTGTTTAACAATCTTTTCTTCAGTTCGGAAGGTCCGTCGACGTTGGGCATAATTCTCGCTAATGCCGCGGCTGCAGAAGCTGCTTTCTGACTTACTATGTCGACGTGCTGCGTAAAACGTAGCCCGCTATCTATCTGCACTCCAAGATACCTGATGGATTTTTTCCAGGTTAGCTTTTGATCGTCCAGCATTAGCCTTGGTGCTATGAACTCTCTCTTGTCTGTGATGAGCACTGCTTCCGTTTTTTGGACTGCCAATTCTAGCCCGCTTTCTCTAAGCCACTTACTGGCTCGGCGGAGACTCTCGTTTGCTACGACTTCGAGCATTTCCGTCGTCCTCGCAGTCACCACCATCGCTACATCATCGGCAAAACCAACCATTTCCGCTTTATCCGGGAGCGTTACGTTGAGGAGGCCATCGTACATTATGTTCCAAAGGAACGGGCCAAGGACTGATCCTTGTGGAACACCTGCCGTCACTTCATACTCAATGGTACCTTCCTCCGAATAATATATGAGCTTCGTATCGCTGAGGTGTCAATCATTTGCAGTAGGTATGAGGGTGTATCGCTGAGCTGTCAATCATTTGCAGTAGGTATGAGGGTGTCTTTCTTTCTATCAGTGCCGTCATGATCTTATCCCATCTGGCCGTGTTAAATGCGTTTCGGATGTCCAAGGTAATCAGTGCGCAGTATCCCTTGTTCTTCCACCAGCCCCTCTTAACAGTTTTCGCTATTTCAGTGACTCGTGCAATAGCGTCCGCGCCCTTTTTGGAAACCATACTATCTCGGAGACAGCCCGCCGTTCTTGCTTATATGCTCCTCCAGCCGTCGGAGTATCAACCTCTCGAACAGCTTCGCGGTTGTGTCGATAAGGCTGATAGGCCGATAAGAAGACGGTTCTTCTAGAGGTTTATCTCCTTTTCGTAGCAGTACAAGCGTCTATTTTTTCCACCTTGTATCGAAGATTCCTTTCATAAGGCATGTATTGAAGGCATCTAGTAGTAGTTCTGGCCATGTATCCACTATCATTCTTAATGCTTCATTAGGAATATAGTCCGGGCCTGGTGCCTTCCCGGGTTGAAGTCTCATTGCCGCCACCTGTAGTTCTTCCTCGTTAAAGAGTGTAATTTGCTCTTCATGTAACGGTCGTGCTAATTTACTTCTCTTCGTGTGCTTTGGGAATAATGACTCGACTATAGCTTTCATACGATCAGTGCGACCGAGTCCCGGGATCTGCTGCCTGCCTCCTAGCTGTTTCGTGACAATACGGTACGGCAACCCCCAGGGATCATTGTCTACCGATCGGCACAACTCTTTCCAACATCTTCGCTTGCTGTCTTTTATCGCGTTCCACAATTCCTTTTTCGCATGCTTGTAGGTCGTGACCAAGTCTGCCTGTCCGTGCTTTGATCGCTGCATTTTTCTGCGAGCCGTGAGGCACTGCCTCCTCAGTTCGGCAATCTCCGCAGTCCACCAGTGCAGTGATTTTCTTCTTAGTGGGAGCCTCTTACGTTTCGGCATTGCTGCATTACACGCCGTTGTCATGGTCTTCATGACGAAGCTCAGTAGAGCGTTCGAGTCGGCAGTTTCAGCAATCGTTTTCAGGTCTCCTCGTTGCTTTGCCTTCGCTAAGGAAGCTGCGAGTTTTCCTTTGTCAAGCTTAGACAAAACCCATCCCTCAACTTTCCCGGTAGATGCTTTTGCTGATGCGTCCCGATCACGGTTTGGTTTTTCCTTCCCTACAACAAACTCGATGTATTGATGGTCGCTGAGGGTGAGGTCTTCCAGCAGCTTCCATTCTGTCGCTCGACTTGCAGTTCCTGCTGAGGCCAGAGTTACATCTATAACTGATCCAGTGTTTCCACGCCGGAAAGTGTGAGCATTTCCTTCATTGAGTACCACCAGGTCCAATCTCGCTCTCATCTCCGACAATGCCTCTCCTCTCCTATCCAACCGTCCGGAGCCCCATTCTGGTGACTTTCTGTTGAAGTTTCTATTTCGCTGACTGCCCTGATGACTAAGTCTCGATTTAGCAGTACAATCGCTGCTCTAGCCGTTTGATCCTGGTACCAGCGCTCTGTATCCGGCTTTCGGTATTGTTCGCTGACTAGCAGTACGTCACTATTCTTTTCCATTGCCGCTTGCATAAGCAGATCTTGTGATTCACGGCCATGCCCCAAGTTAATCTGAAGGTATCGAGTCATTTCCGTGCTTTGATTAGCGCCCTTTGGAAAGATGTGCACTTGGCACTACCGAGTATGTGCCCTACCTCTCCATTTTCGATCTCCTCCGCGCAGATCACGCAATGAGGAGTATTTTTGCAATCCTTGGCAAGGTGGTCGGTTACTCCACACAGGAGGCATGACTTAGATCTGTCTTCGCTCTTGCAATTTGATGCGACATGGCCGAAACCAAGGCATCGGAAGCATCGAGTAACCTGGGTCCTTTCTCTGACACGGCATCGAATCCACCCTACTTTCAGCCGGCCTTGGTTCAGGAGCTTATCCGCAGCTTCTGCAGGCATAGTCACCACAGCTTTTTTTGTCTCCCGGAATACTGTCCGGAGTGACCTGACGCTAATCATTTCCGCGCCAGTATCGCCAGTAGCTTCGATGATGGCCTCCTTTAATTCCGCCTCATCCGTGGTCTCGTCCATGTCCAGGACCTCGATGGCCACATTTTGCATCGTAGTTCGTACAGACGCCTTGCCTTCTAGTGCGTTTTCTACGGCCTCTCTGAGGGCTTTAGCTCTGGCACCTCTGCTGATCTCAACTAGAAGTGCTCCGGCCCGAGTTCTCCTTATTCCTGAAACTTTCACCCCGTGACTGTCTGGATTTACCTTCTTCTTGAGGTCTCGCAGGACATCTGCGTAGGAATGCTCACCGGTAACGGTCACCATTAAGGCTTCAGGTAGCCGACCACGTGGTTTTTTCTTTGGGGCGTTCCCGCTGTTTACTCTTCGTGCTTCTGTCTTACCTTTCCGGCGTGCAACAGTCTTCCATGTTTCCTCTGGTGGCTCTGTTCGGCCCTCGGTCAGTTCAGCTTCACGAGGCATTGTCTGATGTACGCTGGGATAAGGCATTTCTCTTGATCCTGAGGCAAAGATTTTCTTTGCATTCCGACGCTTGCGTTCTCTCGGATCTTCTTCCGGGGATGGCAGTGCTCCTCGTTTCTTACCTTCTGAACTGGGCGTGTTTGGGGTGCCCAGTAGTCTCCTAGCTTGTCGCCCGTCTATTCGTTTTCCCTGTCGTGCTTGATTTGCTTGGGTCTCAGCTTCTTGTGCGCTCGCACACCGTCTTCTTGTAGGTTCTGTCTTACCTAAGGTACTCTTTCTGTGAGAGCCTCCCGCCAGCTCGGAGTATGCGGGCTCGGGCTTTCGGTTACACGCTAGTCTCGTCTGCGCAAGCGTCTCCCGGCACTTTTTTAGGTGTTCAAAGTGGACCATCGCTTTGCCTATGGCGTCCCTTATTTCTTTGTGGATGTTTTTCGTACCATTGACAGTATTATTGATAACATGAAGGTTCTTTCCCAGTTCCTCCAACGTTTCCAATTCTTTCTTCTCGAGGAGATACGGCTGCTCTGTTCCTTCGGTTTCTTTTAAAGAGGGACTGCAGAATTGGCCTCCCCCAAAATCCGTGAGGCCGGCACTGACCATCGGGGCTTTCACCCGGTCGGAATCAGTGGTGAGGTTTCTTCCCCGTGGCTGCTTGGTCCGCGGTCGGTATTTTAATTGCCTCCTACCCTCTATATCTAGAGAGCGTTCCCCTATCCGCCACCTGGGGACGCGCCACGTAGGGGTTTAGACTCTCTCTCTCTCTCTCTCTCTCTCTCTCTATCTCTATCTCTCTATCTCTCTATCTCTCTATCTCTCTATCTCTCTATCTCTCTATCTCTCGATCTCTCTATCTCTCTATCTCTCTATCTCTCTATCTCTCTATCTCTCGATCTCTCTATCTCTCTATCTCTCTATCTCTCTCTCTCTCTCTCTCTCTCTCTCTCTCTCTCTCTGTCTCTAGTAGTAGTCTGACAGTCGTAGAGTACCGACGTTAGTAGACGAGCAAATTAAACCATTAACTCGCGATCGCGTATGCAGCTTGCGCGCCCTTTCCGGTAACGCCGCGGTGTCGAACGACAAGTGGTGCAATAGGTGGAGATAAGAAGTGATTCGTTAGTGTCATCGTCGCGTTTTCATCGCTATTTTAGTACAACGAAAGTTATACGAGAGTTATAACGGTTAATGCTAGAGGCTTCGGTGACGAGTATAGTATAGGATAGTAGAGACAGTATCGGTGGGAGCACATTGTAAACATACCGGCACACTATACATGCATACGTATACATTCGCGTATACGTGTGTGTTGCTCACCGTCTCTCAGCTGGTGACGAGTATTCGATTTGGGAGTATAGTGTAAACACGCCGACACTCTATACATGCGTACGTGCACACGTATATATGAATACGAAGATAAATGCGTAGCGTTGCTCTTTGCGTGCTCTATACATGATTGCATGCGCACGTATATAGGAATACGACGTTAAGCGCGTAGCGTTGATATGCCGAATTCAGTGCGGAGGGAGCTGCAAGCTCATGCCGAAGGGGACCGCGAATCATCCAGCGACTATGAGGACTCGGTGGCGGGAACGTCGTCACCTGTCAGTCGGTCACGTCCTTCTCTTTTGCCAACACAGCGACCGGGCAAATTTCCTATTTCCCAAGAGGATATCACTGACATTACGGGTTCGCTGACAGAAGCGAAGCTGGTAATTTCTGCGGTTCTTCTCTCGAATAAGGAGAGTGCTGCGAAGCGGATCAGCGTTGAGAGAGCGTTGATGCAGTACCACGACTCTTTCCATCGGGTAGCGTCGGCATATCTGCAGTTGGTTGCTAAGCTAGAGACGACGGAGGGTCTTGACGAGCTAGTTCGAGCGGGGGTGCAAGCGGCTGCGGCGGGTACAGAAGCGGCGGACGGAACAGAACGCAGCTACGCGGGTGCGGTGTCGGGGAAACGGGAGACGCGCGTAACATTTCCACGGGGACCGACCGTCGTGGTTCCCAGGGCCGTAAACAGTCGGGTCATCATTGAGCCAAGAGAATCCGAGGCTGAGCGATTCCCCACGGCGAATGCGACGAAGGAGGTCCTCTACGGAGTGATTAACCGGGTGGCGCTAGGCCTTAAGATCTCGCACGTTTCTCGTGTGCGGAACAACGGGGTCCGTGTACAGGCCAGCGGTGGAAACCTGCATGATCTTAAGGGCCTGAGAAGTCTGAAGGACGCGGGCCTGCAGGTTAAGGATGATGTGCGGCTGAACCCGCGTCTTCTCCTCCACAACGTGCCGCCGACGATGTCGCGCGAGGACATCGTTACAAATCTCATCGCGCTAAATTTGCCAGAGCAGGAGCAGGATGCCATAAAGGTCATTTATGTGTATCCATCGCGCGGGCGCCGCTTCACACGTTGTGTAATTGAGACTACAGCGGACAATCGGAAGCATCAGACTCGGCCTGCCAGAGGTATCTCTCGGGTGGCACTCCTGCGAGATTGTGGACCATATTCGTGTCTTACAGTGCGTGTCTTAAGTGCATGAATTTTGGCCACATTGCTCGCGAGTGCCGTCACGAGATGCGCTGTGGACATTGTGCGGGGGCGCATCATCAGAGGGACTGTACTGTCGCGGAGAGGCCGCCAATGTGTGCAAATTGCGATGCTGCGGGGCTGCGAGAAAAAGATCATCAGGCCACGGATGGCCAGAACTGCCCGATTCTTCGGAGGAGGATCATCGAGAAGGCGCGCCTGATAAATTATGGATAGTACCGCACAGCTCTCGGACTACCTGCGCGTATGCCATGTAAATTGCCAGTCGCTCGGCAAACATTTCGCGGAATTAAAAATAAAATTCTCGAATAGCGAATATCATCTTATTTGTATGGGCGAGACGTGGCTTAGGCCGGATGCGTCGGATGCCTCAGTGGAACTGACTGACTACTGTCTTCTACGTCATGACAGGAGGGTAGAGGTTGAGCGGCGTCAGGGTCATGTGGATTTTCAAGGAGGAGGTGGCGTTGGCATATACGTGCATAGGAGCGTGAGTGCGACGGTTCTTGCTGCCTCGTCGAGTAACTCATATCGCGAACCGGAGTTTTTAATTGTTAGCGTCGGGATACCGGGTGGAGCCAGGGTTTTATTGGCAGTTGTATATCGGCCACCGCACGCCGGGTACATGGCGCGATTTGAGGATGCGTTGGCTGATCTCCTGCCGAACTATGCACATGTGCTGGTCATGGGGGATTTCAATATCGATCCTGGGGTGGAGATGTACGAATCGGCGAGACTCGTAAATTACATTAGGAGTAATGGGCTGTATTTGGTGCCGTATGGGCCAACACACCACACAGCAACGTCGAGTAGGCAGATGGACCAATGTATAGTCAGTGATCGGTCGAAAATAGTGCATTACGGTCAGTATGCGGTGCCTTTCCTGTCCAGGCACGATCTGATCTTTGTCGCATACGACGTGAAGGTGCCCCGGAGAGGCCCGGAGAAATTTGTGTGTCGGAATTACTGTGCTGTCGATGAAAATCGTCTCCTGCGTGATCTTGCGGGGGTCAACTGGAGCTCCTTTTACGGTGAAGGATCAGGAGAGATGAAGGTGAAGTTGCTCACTGACGCTGTGGTCGCAGTCTTCGACGTGCATGCGCCGTTGAGGGAGGTGCACGTTCGTAGGCAACCGGCACCGTGGCTGACGCAGGAACTGCGTGAACGGATTCGAAGGAGAGATCGTCTGCGTCGTGCAATCAGGAAGCGTGGACACAGGCCGCCGCACCTATGGGCTCGGTTCCAACGCATGAGGAATGAGGTACAGAGGGAGATAGCAACTGCGAGGGACAGTTATTAGTATGCGTGCTTATCGGTGACGAGAAGCCCCGCGTGCATGTGGCGGGTGATTCGCAAGCTGGGTATTCTGCCTGCGCGCCGCTCGGCGGTGGAGTTGGCCGTGTCGCTAGAAGAGCTAAACCACCAGTTCTTGTCAGCTGGTCGTGGCAATGATGACGTGGAGGGTGATGCACTGCTCGAAGAACGGCCGTTCGACGACCGCGCGTTTTATTTTGCGCACATTACGCCAGAGGTGCTGTGTAAAACACTGGCGCGGATCTCTACTGAGGCCTTGGGCATTGACGAGATATCTGTAAGAATGGTACGCATGGCGTGGCCGGTGATTAGCGGTCCGGTGTTGCACCTACTCAATCACTTGCTTATGCACTCGGTATTCCCTTTGCTTTGGAAACGTGCGCTAGTGCGTCCGATCCCTAAGGGAAAGGTGCCGACAACAGCGGAAGATTATCGGCCAATTGCGCTGTTGTGCTGCTTCTCTAAAATGTTGGAGCGCATTATATCAGACCAGGTGGGAAGGTATTTGGATGACAATGGTTTTCGTGACCCATACCAGTCGGCGTTCAGGTGTCACCACAGCACCCAGACTGCGTTGCTGCGTGTGATTGATGACGCACGTGCAGCGGTGGACAACTACATGGTCACGGTGCTGGTCCTGTTTGACTTCTCAAAGGCCTTCGACAGTGTCCCACATAGCGCGCTGCTACGTCTGATGCAATCATTAAACTTCTCGCCGAGTGTAATCGCCTGGTTCAGCGTCTACTTGCGTGACCGTCAGCAGGCTGTCTGCGGTGGGCATGGGTGCAGATCGTCATGGGGGGCGGTGCTATCCGGGGTACCTCAGGGATCTGTGCTAGGACCTCTCTTGTTCACCATGTTCGTGCGGGGACTAGGTGAAAAGCTGAGGGAATGCCGCTATAGTTTTTATGCTGACGACCTGCAGATATACTTGCACTGTAGAGCCAGTGGTATTGCGGATGGAATTGCGCGGGTAAATCGAGATATTGGGGCGGTCTGTGAGTGGTCGACGTCTCATGGCCTACGATTAAATGCATCCAAGACCAGAGCGATCGTATTGGGTTCGGCCTTCTACATCAATGCACTGGCGTCGACGCGTCTCCCACCGATTACAGTCGGGGCGGAAGTCGTGCCATTCTCCGCATCGGTCGTGTGTCTGGGGATACGCATCGACAACACCCTTTCTTGGCGCGAGCACATCGCAAAGGTCGCTGGAAAGATGAACCGGGTCGCTTACCAACTGCGGTCGTGCCGTGGCTGTCTGCCGGTCGGGATCCGTCGAACGCTGGTCGTGTCATTGGTGTGGCCACACCTAGACTACTGCTGCCTGTTACTAACAGGGCTTACGGCGGAGCTGGACAAGGTGCTTCAGAGGGCGCTAAACCGGAGCGTGCGCTTTATTACTGGTGCGCGTAGGGGGGAGCACATTACGCCATACTACCGGGAGATGGAATGGCTGAAGGTAGTGGATCGGCGTGCATATCTGCTTGCATCCTTCATATATGCGCTGAAGGTGAATGGTCAGCCACAATACCTGCTACAGCGTTTTGTGGAGCGGGGCGAAGGGGGAGGGCGCCAGCTTCGGCAGCGTCACAGAGTTGCTGACTTTGTTGTGCCTCCTGGGCGTACGGAATATTTTGTGCGATCCTTCGTGGTCGTGACCTGTAAGATGTGAAATGCACTACCAGACAACATTCGGCGGTGCGCCTCGCTTCCTATGTTCAAGGCGGCTCTCCACGCGAAACTCTTGACGAGGATGGATGAGGCGTGATTGCTATTGCTGCTACTGTTCTATCGCTTACTATTTTATTCTATCGCTGTGCTAACGCTACTTTCCTTCGCTTGCTACTTGATTAAGTTATTTGCTACCTATTAAGTTATTTTTAATTACTACTTATATACTGTTAAGTTGTATACTATTAAGTGTATATATACTACAATATTGCCATTATCTGTATTTGCACGGTACTCTTAGGGATCTCGTATCCAGAGTACGTAATAAACAT
>OX637866.1:14324430-14455225 GCA_951802705.1 Netelia virgata
GACGATCCTGGTTTTCGCTCCGCCGCGACGATGCGCGCGTGACTCGTTCTCGCTGTATGTAGAATAACATATATTCTGCAAAAATGCAGCGACATATTTCCTACAAAGAAATCCCTTGATAAACCTCGCGATGGTGCAGAAGCAGGGACAGGGATTGCGACGTGTTGAAAAATCTCGTCGCTCGTTAGAATTTAGTTCTTTTGCAACTATCGCTCACAAAACATTTAAAATGTATCCAACTATCATATATCCGGTCGGTGATCTGCTCGTGGCATTCAATTGCATCGTCGTCGAACTCGATGGGCATAACTCTGGTGCGCTGTTCGATACGCCATCTCTCTCGGATCGATATGTCGCACAGTGAAGACCATGTAATGAACTTTTTAACATCGCATGTATTACGCGCTGTAGTAGTTGACATCGGGCCGGATGCCACCCGGCGCCCACGACCGACCGAGCTACGGACTCGCCAGCCGCGGAGTAGGGGAAAAGGAGTCGGGATGATAGTGGGGATAGGAGTGGAGGTCGCCATAGTGCGCACCATACTACTGCTCTCTATTAAATATAAAATTGAGGCGTCTTCAAATTCTGCTCGTAAAATCACAAAGCGTATGTTGTACCCCACAGTACAACGAAAGAATATTCCAATGGAATATTCCAGTAGATTAATCGAATGATATATAAAATACATACTAATCACTTATACAAATAAAGCGTGAGAATCACGCCACCAGAAATTCGCCGTGACCATATATGGTCACAAAACCAAGTATTCCCAAACTGCACAATAGGCAGTTTAGTCTAAAAGCGAATCACGCCATCGAAATCATCGTTATGACCATATATGGGCATAACGACCAAATGCCGAATTGGCACTTTCGCATAGCGACTCGCGGGCGAACCGTGATCGCCCCGATAATTAATTTAGTCTTAATTGACGAGCGGAGCTAATCAGTTCGTCTTTGATTAAAGCTTATCTTAATCTTACAATAATCTGTTATTTCTTTTTACTTCATAAACTCGAGTTCTACTCCTTATTGGCTAATATCCCAAAATAATATCTTGTCGCGCAATACTAACGTTTTGCCGATATAACATTGGTGGCAGCGGTGGGATTGTCAAAGTTCGTGAAGTGAATAACAATCAGTTGTGCGCGAAGTGTATAGAAGAGTTATCAGAATCAGTGGCAACTAGAAGTTATCCGATCTCCTATCAAACGCCTTGTGCGGAGAAATCGAAGAGAAATCAACACGCAGTCGTTGAGTTTCTGGAGAAAATTGCCTGACTGATTTTCGTCACGGCAAAGGAAGAATCTGCGAACGACCGAGTCGCCGGATCACAACCGTCATCCCGAGGATCGACGAAGCAGGAACAACCGAAGATCATCCTAGAGAAGGAAGGAAGACCGAGGACCCGAACGAAAATCAGCCCACAACAGACATCGCAACCGGAACAATTCGACAATGTACAAGACCATCCTAATGTAAGTGGCGGCACAAAAATTTACACTCGTAACTCAAAGCCAGTTAGGGAAACTTTATGTCCGATGAAGAGCGTTTAGCATCTCTGCGTTTACCGGGAAAGAATTGTTTATCGCGGTCAGAAAATTCGATATTCGACCGAGTATTAGAATATAGAAGAGAGGAATCCCTCCACGGCGAACTAGTAGTAAAAAGACGCAGCATTTCCGCGGTAAATTCCCCTAATACTTCAGGCGACACGGACGACGATTTCTCCGACGCCGTCGAAACAGAACGCAGACGGGATATTACGGTTTCCGATTTCCCTTTGCTTTCACTTCCCAAATCACACGTCGCAAATCACATGCCATAAATGCCATAAGCACGGGCATTTGGCACGCAACTGCAGAAGCTCGCAAGTTCGCATGAGTTTGCCTGCTCCAGGACCGAGCAGAGGAATTCTGAAGATGGACGTCACGTGGCATTACTGCAAGAAGCCAGGACATATCATCGCAGAATGTCGGAAAAAGAGATGGGACGAAGGGACGCGAAAGGAAACCGGACCTTCACAAAGAGTGCAGAACGGCTATGGCCAAAGACACCCAAATGCTTGGCCGAAAAATCAAAATAACACTCCGTCAAGAAATCGCGAAAATAGACCTACACTAGGATCACTGGAACTTGGCACGATTACGATTGTCCCCGACGAGGAAATTAAAGAGACAGAGAATCTAAGAATTTGCAACGTCAGCTCGCCTTGGATCGAAGGCGCGATGAGCGACTTCACCGTTACCTCGCCGCATGCATCAGCTGGAACGCTGACCCTAAAAGCCGACACGGGCGCACAATGCTGCGTGGTGCGCAAGGACGCGCTGGAACCTCAGACGCCGATAACGCCCTCAACCGTACAGCTGAGAGGAATCGAGGGTACAACGTTCAAGGCACTGTGCAAGGCCACGGTGATACTTGACACCCGGGCTATCTCAATAGAGCACGACTTCTATGTCGTGAGCGACTCCGTATCAATGCCCACGGATGGTTTATTGGGAATGGATTTCATGCGGGAACACGACGTTGGTATACTGGGAGGCAAATATATCAAAATGTACGGAGATACGAAGCGCCTGGTGAACGCGCATGAAAAAATTAAACTCCCGCCGAGGACCGAGAACATCGTTCGTGCAAAAACTTTGGGAAAACCCGTCGGTCTCGTAGAAAAACTCGAATTAGCCGAAGGAATCGTAATTGGTTCATGCATAACTGAAGCAAAAAATAGTAATCGCTGAATTACCGGACGACGCCGAGTCCGAGCGAAAAATAAAAACAGTCGCCGCTGGAAGTGGGGATGCACGTCTAAAAATTTTACGCAATGAGATCGACACGGCTCACCTCAACGCCGAAGAAAAATTCGAATTAATAAAAATATGTGAACTTTTCGAAGGGATTTTTCATTTAGACGGAGGCCGGCTAAAATGCACCGAGCTGGTAGAGCATGAAATCCCCCTGAAAGAGGGAATACGACCAATTAAAGGACACCCGTACCGACTGCCCGAACCACACAAAAGGGAAGTAGAAAAACAAACCGCTGAGATGTTGGAAGACGGAATCATTAGGCCGAGTAGGAGCCAATGGAACGCACCGTTGTTAGTGGTTGCCAAAAAACCCGATAGCAGCGGTAAGCCTCGAATGAGAGTCGTGGTGGATTTTGGTAAATTAAACGATGCCACCGTGGGAGACTCCTACCCATTACCTAATATCTCCGAGATATTGGACCAATTGGGAAAGGCAAAATATTTTTCCACGCTCGATCTCGCCTCGGGCTTTCACCAAATTCCGATGGCAGAGACTGATAAGGAGAAAACGGCATTTTCCACGCCGCAAGGTCATTTCAAATACACTCGTATGCCCTTCGGTCTGAAAAATGCACCGCCGACGTTTCAACGACTCATGAACACCGTTCTGGCAGGAATACAAGGTACTCGATGTTACGTTTACATCGACGACATTGTCGTCTATGGTTCTTCACTAAAAGAACATAATGATCGTCTCAAATACGTATTTTAGCGACTAAGTCAAGCGAAATTGGCCTTTCAGCCGAAAAAATGTCATTTTCTTCGAAAAGAAACTCATTACCTCGGACACGTAATAACCGAGGAAGGAGTAAAACCCGACGAAGGAAAAATCAAAGCCGTCAAAGAATTTCCATTACCAAAAAATGTGAATTTTTACAGTCTATTGGTATATATTTAGAGGTGTGCAGTCATTCTTGGGACTCGCAGGATATTATCGGAAGTTTATAAAAAACTTTTCCCAAATAACGAAACCACTAACTATGTTATTAAAAAAGGATGTTCCCTTCGAATGGACAGCGGAACGAGACGAAGCATTCGAAACTTTAAAAGGAATGCTCACAACGGCTCCGATTCTACAATATCCGGATTTCGCCAAACCGTTCTTGGTAATAACAGATGCCTCCGATAAAGCAATTGGCGCGGTACTATCGCAAGGAAAGATAGGCGAAGATCTGCCAATAACTTACGCTAGTCGAACTTTAAATAAGGCGGAACAAAACTATTCAACAACCGAAAAAGAATTGCTTGCTATCGAGGACAGCGACGACGACGGCTCGAGCGGCGAGGCCCCCGCCGACTCGTGCGCAGCGACCAAGGGAAGCGCGGTGCGGGAGGAGGCCGACCGTGCGAGCGACGCGAAGCCACAGCACCTCCGCCACGAGAATGAGAGAGACACGGCTGCACAGGCGTAAGCTGTCCCGAGCCCAGCGAACGGACGATTATAATTCACGAGTATCACGACGCTCCTCTTGGTGGTCACCAGGGAATAACGCGAATGCTGGAAAGAATAAAATTAAAATATGAATGGCCTGGAATGAGAAAACAAGTTGAAGATTACATATCCGCTTGCGATAAATGCCAAAAAAATAAGGTGAGAGAAATAACGAAGGCGCCCATGGTCATCACCGATACTCCGACGAAAGCATTCGAGAAATGCGCCGTCGACATAGTAGGGCCCCTCACCATTACCTCGTCAAAAAACAAATACATACATGTGTAAACCCACCCACCCATCCCTCATAATTACAAATCCTGCACCCTGCGAAATATTAACATATGCGATAGCGAATCCTGGAAAAGCAGGATGCACAACAAAATTAATAATGCTCAAAAATACATTGATAATCCCATTGCAACAACCAAGTCGATGGATCTTCGTAGCTCCAACGGAAGAGCGAATAACGATATCATGTAATAAGAAAATTAGAGAGAATGCAATATTAAAAGGAACAGGTATACTGGCTTTGATAGGGAAATGCGTTGTGACCGCCACTAATTTTAAGATAAAAACAGAGAGAAAAACCGTTCAGGAAAAATATGAAACATATTTACCACCGTTCAATTTAACCCATTTGGGAGAAAAATTCGATACTGAATCAAAAACGATAATCGAAAATAGAAAGATTAATTTAAAAAATATAATAAGTAATCCAAAAGGATTAAATAATTTAGGCATAAAATTACATACCCTGCAGAAAGAAATAGAAACAGGAGACAGTCAAACTTTACATTACCGCCATACTATAGGCACATATTCAATTAGCACTATAGCAATAGTCTTAATAGCAGCATACATAATGTACATGTATCTGAAGAAACAAAGAGGAAAAATAACGATAATATAGCTAACGCAGAAAATCGAAATGCTAGGACTACGTACAGAAACCATCGAGATAGAGGAAGCCAAACCAAAACCTAGGAAAAGGAAAGCATCCGCTGGCAAACTACACGTTTTCTTTCAACGTAATACGCCAAGTACGAGCACAAAATCATTTTGGGAACTAAAATAAGAACATTGTAAAAGAGAAACGAAAATAAATAAATCCGTTTCTTTTTCTTAGGGGGGAGGGATGTTGTACCCCACAGTATAACGAAAGAATATTCCAATGGGATATTCCAGTAGATTAATCGGATGATATATAAAATACATACTAATCACTTATAAAAATAAAGCGTGAGAATCACGCCACCAGAAATTCGCCGTGACCAGATATGGTCACAAAACCAAGTATTCCCAAACTGCACAATAGGCAGTTTAGTCTAAAGGCGAATCACGCCATCGAAATCATCGTTATGACCATATATGGTCATAACGACCAAATGCCGAATTGGCACTTTCGCATAGCGACTCGCGGGCGACCCGTGATCGCCCCGATAATTAATTTAGTCTTAATTGACGAGCGGAGCTAATCAGTTGGTCTTTGATTAAAGCTCATATCCTATAACTTCGCCTAACTTTGTAAATTGCCAATCCAAATCTTACAATAAACTGTTATTTCTTTTTACTTCATAAACTCGAGTTCTACTCCTTATTGGCTAATATCCCAAAATAATATCTTATCGCGCAATACTAACGTTTTGCCGATATAACACGTAATTTGGCAAACTTTGATGATCAAGAATTTCTTGCTGCGGCAAGCTCCTTAATTTCTTCTACAGCTGCCTCTCTGATATGCTTACCGAAAAGCGCAGCCTTTGTGACAAACTGTATGTGCGAGAGCCTTTGTGGCAAACTGTGTGTGCGAGAGCCTTTATGGCAAACTGTGTGTGCGAGAGCCTTTGTGCCATACTGGGTGTGAGAGAGAGACGCGTAGCATGTCTCGCAATCTGGCAAGGGGACCTTACGGGTTGGGAAATTGACTTCGGGACGAGACTTGTCAGGTCAGGTTAGTAGTATACCTTAAGGGTATCCACCTCGTAAAGTAGCAAAGCGCACTAGCTACAAGTTTCTGAGAAATAAAGGCCTTAAAATTTTTACGCGCAGCTCATATATTCGTCGATTTCTACACATTCCAAGAACAGCGGAGTAGCCAAGTTAGTAGCAAACTCGCTTGCCACGCGGACGACCGGGGTTCGATGCTACCTCAAGGAACTTTTTTTTATTTTTTTATTTTATTGTTTTAAATATTATAAAAACTTTTAAATAAAGCTAATGACCTAAAAATATTATCAATTAAATCCTAAATAATGTTTTTATATTCGTGAAATGACTTACAGCTAATAAAAATGTGAATTGAAGAAAATATTTTATTTTTTTAAAGTTGAATAATTTCAAACGCATGGAGGTAAATTAAATCTTGAATTACCATTATAACAAAATTACGCCAAGTACACAATCGTCCCTGAGCTGTATTGTACAGTATAATAATGAAATAGTACGTAAGATTTCCGCAGTTCCAAGTGGTTTTTTAAACTGTGAATTATTGTTAATATTCATAAAACTTTATTCATATTGTAGCGTAGATATTTATTTTTTGTGAAAATTGCGTTTTAGGATTTCGTGTTATATTAATGTAAGTATTATTTTTATTGAATCGTCTGATTTAATGTTAATTTGCAAAATTGATATTTATATATATTTATATTTATATTATTTTTAACTGCCTTCATTTCAAAGATTCTAATATGAGATTTTTGTTTAATTTAATTTAAGTGTTATTTATTCAAACTTGTATTCATGGTATTTAATGTCGTTTACCGATCATTTGGCTCAGTTCAAATTTGTTTGAATGCGTAAAATAATAATATCATAATATTTAAATGTAATGGAAAATCGTTTAGCGTTTACTTAATCGCGACGTTAATCGTTTCGCAATTTGACAACGTCGAAATTCTTATTTTAAAAACAAAGAAAAAGACTGTGTATACTTATGTACGCACATAACAAGTTATACTTCTTTGGCGTGGATAAAAAAGAATTTCTTTATCCATTCAAACAAATTTGAACTGAGTCAAATGATAGATAAACGACATTAAATACCATAAATACAAGTTTGAATAAATAACACTTACATTAAATTAAATAAAAATCACATATTAGAATCTTTTCAATAAAGGCAGTTCAAAGTAATATAAACATAAATATATGTAAATATAAATTTTACAAAAATAATATTAGATTGGACGATTCAATAAAAATAATAGTGACATTAATAGAACCTCAAATGTTACAACACAATTTCCACACAAAAATTATCTGTACTGCATTAAAAAAAATTATGTTTTTATTCACGTCAAAGAAATATAACTTCTTACGTGGGAACATAAGTATAGATAGGATTTTTCCCTAAAATTTGCGTCTTCTACACAAACAGGTTTCCAAGCTTTGTCCTCGAGTACTCTGTCCGCTGCGTGTCGAGCCACGACGTTTTCTTTATTTTCAGAGTACGTAATATCGTGCTCTTTACGAGCAGTGTCGAGCGTATTAATTTCCGAATCACCTCGTTCGAGACTCTGCTTCAATTTGGTTCCAGGACCGCAATACTGATAGCCGGGCATATGCAGTTCAACGGGAAGTCGATTGATGAGATCGTTGACAATTCCTTTTCCGTGTACGATCAGTACTCAACGATGAATCGTTTTAAACTGAGTTTTAGACTGAAGGAAGTTCTTGAAATCTCTCAAATTCTTCATTCTGCGATGTGTTCTTTTCCGTGCAAAATACAAAACGATACTGATTGTGAGACAATTGTGTTCGAAGCTTCTCATATTTCTAAGATCGTCCCGCCAATCAACTGTCTTTAGAAAGGGTTGACTCGCGTCTCGAGACGTCAGTTATTCTCGAAATGAGGTTCAGCAACCAATTGATCAAATTATCCACGAAACATTTTTATGATCTCATGCAAGATGACGCGAAGAAGGGCGCGAGGGGGCGTCATGGGGAATTGTTGCCAAGTAGTGTACCCGCAGCATTTTAAGGTCCATCCAATTGTGGAGAGATGAACGTGCCCCTTGCTCTCATTAAACATCTTAACGATTTGAGATTTGAGAATTTGTACGTGTATTCAAAATCTTTCAATCAACCAAAGTACATATTTCTCAAGCGTTCGGTCGAATCTGTCAAAGCATGCAAATATTTTCCTTTCACCGATCACGTCCAAGTCATCAAACCTGAAGAGACTA
Organism: Netelia virgata; assembly: GCA_951802705.1. Taxonomy (NCBI): domain Eukaryota; kingdom Metazoa; phylum Arthropoda; class Insecta; order Hymenoptera; family Ichneumonidae; genus Netelia; species Netelia virgata. The sequence goes on from OX637866.1 coordinate 14,332,865, forward strand.
GATCGAATTCGATCATGATTTTCGATGATATTGCCTGTGAAATACAGGATAAGGTAAGAGCATTTTTGTGCACGCGACGACACAGAGATGTAGACTGGTTTTACCTCTGTCAAACGTACGCGCGTATTCACAAACATCTCATGCGCGATAATACCAATCTATTGGTACTCTTTAATCAAGATGAAATGAATTAGAAATATGTATATGACGATCACGCAATTGAAAAGTTTGTGTTCAATGTGCTGGAACGACGGTAAATATGGGTTCGTGGTAACAGACAAGGATAGAGAATTCAACAAGGGTTGTTACAGAAAGATATTCGATTGCTTTACAAATTTGTAATTTTCAACGTTATCGCGCAATTGGAGTCTACACTTAAAAGCGTCGATAAAACAAGAATCAGCTATCGAGGAAGAGCCAAATGTCGAGTCATCCGCAAAAAATGAAGACGAATATATCAATAACGAGGATCATCAATTCGAACGTACGTTTGAATCGGTTCACGAAGATATTTCGGGAGAGGATGTTGTGCCCCGATAATAAGTAATACATGATAATTAGTACATCCTAAGTAGTACATACATCGAGTAGGCCACACATTCCGCTGACTCGGCATTGCGTATCGAAATCGACCTCGATCGGATGCCGCGCGAACGCCGACTCAGCCGAGTTCCAAATTTACATTACTACGAAAAATAATCTCCAAATCTGGGAAATAATGTAAACCAGATTTGGAGCATCAAACAATAAAACAATGTTGACTAAGCTGCTGCACTTATAACCCTATAACAGGACCAGCAAGATAACATTGAATCAGTCTGAATTAAAATTTTAACACCTGTACGTGCGGTTCGACCGATTCTCGTAAGAAATCCGTCTTTCCTTTCTTTCGTTTAATTATCAATAAATACTTTCACTTTTTACTTGGACGTTTCATTTGGGTTCGAACCCTCAATTAGTATATCCCGAAAAATATTGCGCAGTGCGATATTCGTGCGGTACAACATTGGTGGCAGCGGTGAGATATTAAAGTGAAACGAACATAGTGATTCGTTGCCACCGTCGGAAGGACGACCGTTAAAGGTAGTTATCGCCAGTGCGGAAAGTGCTCCAATTGTTCCGCACCGAACGATCAGAAGACGCATCTGAACGAGAGCATCTAGGGAACGACCTACAGACTTCATAGGATCAACTTGGGATGTCGTAAATAATCTGGCTGAAAATATACTCGCAATAAGTGACGCGTTACTACACGAAAAAATAAGTACTATGAGAACACCAGTAGGCGGAGTTAATACGCAGAGGGGAACCGCTTCCAGAGAGTCGGATGAGCTTTACGACCTCGATCAGAGCGTGATCAAGCCCAGGCGTACCATGCTGGCTCGTGTACTCCCAAGCGGGGATATGGCACGTGGAGGGCCTTCGCGAAGGGTCCGAAGCGAAGGAAATTCTGAATACCATCCGGACATCAGCCTCAGGGAATCTCCGAGGGACGCAAGCCTCCGGGTAGGAGTACTGAGCCTCGCGCTTCCCCCGGCAGCCGGAAATCTTCTCAATGACCTGCCGGTCGAAGAAGAAGAACCCGAGGACGAACAAAGACGGACACAAGGACCGTCTGTTTCAGAAGATGCGTTTAACATCCGCCTAGATGCCCTAGAAAGACTGGTCGGGGAACTGGTCACGGATGTTCGCGAAATCGAAGCGGAAATACACCCGCCGCAACCACAGCGCCAACGGCCAGGGGTACAATTTGCAGACCCTTATGAGGAAGAATCCAGATATATTGACCTTGGGTTAGCCCTACGGACTATACTAAAGTTCAAAGGAAAAGATCCCGGCGATCTGGACGAATTTTTGCTCTCGTGCGAGACGGTATGGGATAAGGTGCATCCCAGAGAGCAGGATACGCTCCTCGCCCTGATCAGAAGTGGCAAAGTGTGTGGTCGGGCCTGACGGGAAATGTGATATAAAAAGACTCACTCTTTAGCCGAACTGCGAACAGAGCTAGAGGCTCTGTTCGGACGACGGAAAATACTCGCCATCCTGCAGTATAAATTTTGGCAATTTTGGAGCGAGGGAAAGTGTTTCCGAATATGCCGTGAGGGCAGAGCGGTTGACGATTGAATTAAATGACACCGTGTGCTCGGGAGTGGATCCGCACAGGCCCGTTATATTGAGGAAGCTACACGCAAAACGGCCCAAATGAATTTCGAGAACGGACCGGAAAAGGATAAAAATGCGTGTAGAAAAATCGGACATTTGCAAAAGGATTGCACACACTCCATGGGACGACGCAGCATCCCAAACCAGGCTCCGCATCGAGTTAATCAGGTGGACGCAAGGTGCTCTTACTGCAACCCGATGGGACACGATTTCAGGGACTGCAAGAAACGGCTATTGTCACGTCGGCGGGAAGGTAGGGACCCACCAGGGCGAGCACCCTATCATTCGAAGCATGCCCACCATACGATTGACTCGTCCGATCTAAACATGATCACGGCAAACCCCGATGAATGCTCAATAACTGAGCTGAGAAGGCGAGCCGGCGCTGCCAGTGACTTTCACATAGAGTCGCTGGAAAGTCAGTCCGGAATACTGACCCTGAAAGCCGACACCGGAGCACAAATCAGCATCATCAACCGAGCCGCCGTAAAAGCTGGAACAGAGGTCGAGGATACGACGTCGCGCATCTCAACCGAGAGAAATGAGAATCGCTCCGGGAGATTTGCAAAGAATACGCGGACATCTTCCATCTGGAACGAGATAAGCTGCCTTGTACGCACATGGTGGAACACACAATTCCGTTAAGAGTCAGTGTAACACGGAGAAAAATTTCGACGGGTTCCCTTTCCCAGCGGTAGTACAGAGCTCCCAGCATTTGGCTACGAGCCGCTGCGCACTACCACTAGATGTCACGGCGCGTGTCTGCTACGAAGCCCCGGTACACGAGGCGGACCGAAGGCCGAGGCCTCGTAGCAGGGCCAGCCATGACCCGCCCCGTTCGAAAATCTAATACTAATGCTCGGCTATGTACATGTAACATACACTAGTGTGCATGTTACATGTACGCTGCAAGAATTTCTTTCTCGCTACAATATATAGCCGAGCGTACCAAACATTCAAGTTTGTTTTTGCTGCAACCACAGCAATAAATAACAGAATTATGATAATTCTGAGTATGCAACGACAAACGTCGTTGGCATCTCACTCTTCAACAGAGCGGTTATTAATAATTAACATATTTGTTAATAAACATTTATAAACAATTAAAATTCTCTCTGTCCACTTTAGCGGACAGACTTACAACGTCGGACGTCGCTGACATCTCGCTCGTTAGCAGACCGAGTTTATTAATTAACATATTTGTTAATTCATTATTTTTAGAAATTAAAAATATCATCTTTTCATCATTTAGTAGGTATTGAAGAAACTGCGCTGAGATTTTTTCATCATTTAGTATGTATTGAAGAATCTGCGTTGACATTTTTTCATCATTTAGTATGTATTGATGAACCTGCGCTGACAGTTTTTTATCATTCAGTGTGTATCGCAGAAGCTTCGCTAACCTTTTTTCATCATTTAGTATGTATTGAAGAAACTGCGCTGACATTTTTTCATCATTCGGTGTGTACAGAAGAAGTCGTGCTGACATTTTCTCATCACTCAGTCTGTATCGAAGAAACTTTGCTGACTTTTTTCATCATTCTGTGTTTAGCAAAAAAGTTTTATTAAACGATGAAAAAATGACTGCAAAGTTTCTTCGATACAGACAGAAAAATGTCAGCGCAGTTTCTTCAATACCTACTAAATGATGAAAAAATGTTAGCGAAGCTTCTCCGATACACACTAAATGATAAAAAGATGTCAGCGCAGTTTCTTCAATACATACTAAATGATGAAAAAATATCAGCGCAGGTTCTTCTATACATACGAAAATGATGAAAAAATGTCAGCGCAGTTTCTTCAATACATACTAAATGATGAAAATATATCAGCGCAGTTTCTTCAATACATACTAAATGATGAAAATATATCAGCGCAGTTTCTTCAATACATACTAAATGATGAAAATATTGCAGCGCAGTTTCTTCAATACATACTAAATCATGAAAAAATGTTAGCGCAGTTTCTTCAATACATACTAAATCATGAAAAAATGTTAGCGCAGTTTCTTCAATATATACTAAATGATGCCGTGCCGAGAACCGTTCACAAGGCTTCGGCTATGCCCATATATATGCGTCTGGGTAATATACACCCAGCATCTGTCAAGAAATATGTATTATACAAAAATGCAATCATAAGTAGTATAGCGGCCACTGTGGCGACCTCCACTCCTATCCCCACTCTCATCCCCACTCCTTTCCCCCACGCCGCGGCCGCCGAGTGATCAGCTTGGGGGGGGGGGGGGGAGTCGCGAGGGGTGAAGAGGGGGGATGGAGCGTGTCGTCATAGTGCTTTTCTTTTTTTATTTTTGGCGGCGGTGTGGAGGAGGGGGTGGAGCGTGCTGGTATAGTGGATCGCTGTTTTTGGTGGTGGTGGTGTGGAGGGGGATGGAGCGTGTTGGTATAGTGGATCGCTGTTTTTAGTTTTATAGGAATTAAAAAAATCCGATGCAGGCGCGGAGACTCGAACCGTCGACTCTTAGATCATCGGTCTGAATACTTACCTCTGCACCAAGGCCCGTTATGATATTACGTTTATGCTGAAGGCTCTTATAGCGATCGGTAAAAATCTTCGCTATAAGTAAAGGGGAGTGTGGCACTCTCTCTCTCTCTCTCTCTCTCTCTCTTTCTCTCTCTCTCCACAGCGCAGAGCATCCCCGCTGCCGCCGCTGCTTCACTTATAGCCACACCGCGGTGCCCCTCACGATAATATATTGCTCTCTCTCCCACGGATAATATTTTTGGAGAAGAGGGGGGGGGATGGAACATGTCCATTTTTACAGAGAAAAAATTTACTACTCACCATTTTTTGTTTGCGGCATCGCTCCTTTCCTCGCCATTGTTTGCGGTACAGCCCTTTATTAACACACACACACACACACACACTTTGAGTTAATGTTAATATATTTTCATTTTTATTTTATTTTTATTTTATTTAATTTTATTTAATTTTTATTTTTATTTTATTTTTTTATTTTAATTTAATTTGTATTTAATTTTTATTTTATATTTTATTTTAAATAAGAAGAAACCGTTGTACAGATTTAAATAGGATGTACGGCCAGCTGTAGAACCATGAGGCCCGCGTAAGAGAGAGAGAGAGAGAGAGAGAGAGAGAGAGCGAGCGGCCAGCACGAGCGGCCTGCAGCATACCCCTCTGCCGCTCCTCGACGCTTGGCCTATACTCTGAAGCAGCGACCATGCGTTCTCTATCTCTTTAAACAGCTGTGTATATGAGAGAGAAAGAGCTATAGCTGTTTCTCTAGAAAGACAGAGAGCACGCTACAGACTGTTTCTTTTTATTCCTTTACATATTAGATATTAAATAAATAATATTTTTATGTTTTTAATATTATTTACCTAGAGCATGCTACAGACTGCTTCTTTCTATTTTTCTTTATATATATTAAACAGATATTGAATAAATTATTAAAATTATTATTTATATTTAATAAATATATGCAATTATCAAATTTTTTCAAAATTAAGACAGGGTGTTCTATACATATTTATAGGCACCTGGGTGTATTAAAATAATGCATAAACTCGTACACCTATATATGTATAAAGATGACCAGGCTAGACGGCCCGTCTTTATACGCGTGGCCTAACGTCTCGTGAAACCGATATCCCTGCACGTTTTACACAGGATAGTTGTCTCGCTGATTTGGTCAAAAATGCATACAAATCAAATATGAGCATGAGACCATCTTTTATACTCCTCTTTTGACATAGAAGTTACAGTCTCGATTGAGCAGTGTAACAGCGCGTTATATTTTATTGTGTGACGATGACAGACAGCACTCTTCGTAAATGTATTCGCGATTTTTTGCGTTTTGTAAAATTACATAGCGTACAAATACGACGTCGCTGCGACACTCAGTGGTATTACGAGTTAAGGCATTTGTCGGGTGATAGACTCATCAACCGTTTGAAATATCTTATATGGTGGGCGCCCTTACGCAGTATAGTGACAGCCTATAACAGGGGCATATTGCAGGGTCACAGTGTGTTAACATACGTGTATGAAGAGCTACAGAGAAGGGGGCTTCAAGAAGCTCAGAGTGTTCGTGGTATTGCTGATGAAATCAGGGGTAAGTACTCTTTGCCAAGTGTTTAAGACGTTTTCTACTTTGTCGATCCGAAAATAACCGGGTTTAACCGGATTATTAGAAAAACTACAAACTGTGAAGTAAAACTTTTTGCCGTTTATCGAGCAGCATGTTTGCTATAAAAGCAATAATTAAAATTTCAAAAATGATTGTTCAAAAATAATGGAAACGATATAATAGGTTATCGGCAGCTTTGGGATGCGTCGAGCGATGAAGAAGCTGCTCTTGTAGACGCTGTTTGCGCTGTAGAAAATTTGGAGCAAAATGCCGTGAAACCTAAGTATTAAGATTTCCGGCTATTTAAAATTTTTATTTTAAAATAGAAATTTATTTATCTAAATTTATAAATTTTTGCTTTTCGAGTTACTACGTAACTAACAAAACCCTTGATCTTTCAATATTACAAGCTTAACTTTATTCTTATTCTTTTCTTTAGACACACGGGTACAAACATAAGGAAAACAGCAAAGTGAGCCGATTGCAGGTCCTTCCGGACTATGCCAGAGACCAAAAAGTATCGGTAAATCTGTAATAATCGATACGGATAGCAGCGACGAAGATGAAGACGAACGTAATATCGTCGTTTTATCATTGCCCGAAGATGGCGAAGAAGAAGAAGAAGAAGAAGAAGAAGAAGAAGAAGAAGACGGCGCTTACGTTAATATTTCTGGCGATCGGAATGCCGTCGTTTTGCCAATGCAAGAAGATGGACAAGAGGAAGAAGAAGAAAATAAGGTTGCTCAACAGTATGAAAATCAGCTATGGGAATACCCAATAGAGGCTGGTATAATGAACAATGATGATGAAGAGCCAATACCCTTAATTGATGATTGGTATCAGCATCTCTTGGATGATACCGACTCAGGTAAATGAGGTCTTTTCTTATATCTAAAAGTAAGGCAGCTATTCTAGTCACCAAATAAACGAAATGGTAAATTTATCGTAGGTTATTCAACACAGGGGTTATTGTTTGATGAATAGCCGATTTCTATTATATAAAAAGGTACCAATAATAATAATAGGCTTGAATAAATGCATATATGTGTTAACAGTGCAAAAATAATCAATCGTATTTATTTTCAGAGACGCAGCTAGGCGCTGGAAAGGGACGTACTCGTGCGAGTACAGAACCGTTTAGGGATGTTCAACCGCCCAGAAATCGCTTCGAGATCATCAGGGATTCTACGCGATATTTCAAATGTTTCAAGCTTCAAGGACGCGAAACTACACTGCGTATCAGAACGCCTCACGTAGGTGTCTGTGTAATAGATTGGCTCGGTGGCGCATTCCGCGATCTTCTGACATATATCACCAGCACTTGCGCCGGTGGTGACTATGTAGGAATAACATTTACAGCAGATAGTTTAGCACACGGTCCAGTATGGCTGTCCTTCCGACCAGCCAGAGATTATACATTTGAAGATGTCTGGCAATTGATAAGTGGCGTTGCTCAGAGTGCAACATCTCTGAATATCGGGGATGTGTGCTAAATAAAAACCTGTATAGTGAGAGGTGTCGATGGGCGTGGTAGAAAAGGTCTAACCCACGAAGCTGTCACGAAAAAATCGATATTGTCAATCCGAAATTTTGATAATTTGTGCTTACCACGCTCATTGGTAGCAGCACGTGCATATGTCGAGCGGGGTGAAATACGATCGGGAGAGTTACATACTAGATGGCAGCGTATTAGACAGATTAACGGGTCGTTACAAAGAAATGAGGCTATTGAACTTACGAGAGTAGCTAATGTCATTGTGCCTGTAAATGGTTGTGGCGTATATGAGATAGCCCAATATCAAGATTATTTAATGCGCGACGGTATCGCTATTGTCGTATACGAGTTTCTAACTTTGGGGCGACGTGAAAACCCTTTGTTCGATGGTAGAAAACGAGTTTTGGCTTCTGTACGCACGATAAAATATACATTATATATATTGTATTATGAACGCACGCACCATTTTCAACCTATTTTGAATCTCCGAGGCGCTGTAGTTGGTAGAGATTTTTGCTCAAGTTGTAATGCACGCAGTCGTCGAGATGATCACCGGTGTACAAAAAAGAAATGTCCCCGGTGTTTTGCGCTACCACCCTGTGATCCTAACGTGAATAATACAATTAAATGCATTGATTGTAATCGTATTTTTTTCGGAGATCAGTGTCTGCAAAAACACAAAGATGTCACTGTAGTCAGGAATCGCCGAAGAGCGAGTGTGTGCGAAACTGTGAAACGTTGTCGCTGGTGTTTCCAAACAATAAGACCTTTAGAACGGAAGAAGAATATATGCGGTATGAAATATTGCAAGACGTGTAAACACAACGAGCCGAATAATCATATGTGTTTCATGAAAAGTCTTCGTAGACACAAAACCGCGCGTAAAGTAGTTTTTATTTTTTATGACTTTGAAACACAGCAGTGCACACCTTTAAAGGGTGACGCCTCTACTTTTGCGCATGAACCAAACCTCTGCGTAGCTCAACGACTCTGTACATTTTGCTGCACTGACGATACCATAACAGAGCCGTGCGAATATTGTGGAGTGCACGAGTTTGTTTTCAAGCACAGCCCTGTAGCTCAGCTTGTAGAATTAGCTATGACGGATATCAAGGGATTTTCTCGTACAATTCGTATTGCTCATAACGCAGGGGGTTTTGACGCTCAGTTTATTTTGCGATATTTAACCGAAGAAAAAAAGACACAGTTACCATCGGTAATTATGAACGGCACGAAGATAATTACGATGCGGCTTGAAAACCTTGGGTTTCTCGATAGCCTACATTACTTTCACATGGCCTTAAGCGCTCTACCAAAAGCCTTTGGACTCGCGAATACTGTCACAAAAGGCACTTTCCCTCATTTATTCAATAGACCTGAAAACCAAAATTATAAAGGTCCTCTACCAAGCCTGGAATATTATTCACCCGATAAAATGCGTGCTGGCGATCGCTAAAAATTTCTTGAGTGGTACAGGGCATTGAAAGATCGTAATTATCTGTTCAATTTTCAGAAGGAAATTGTTGATCATTGCACGACAGATGTTACGATATTAAGACGTGCGTGTATGGCTTTTCGGGATATGTTTATCGTCAGCGGCAATGTCTGCCCGTTTGATGAGTGCACAACGATAGCGTCAGCTTGTTTTCGCGTTTTTCGTAAAAACTTTTTGAAAGATAAGACGATAGGTATTATTCCAACGAACGGTTACAGATGGGCTCATAACCAATCTAAAAGAGCAGTCTCATGGCTCGTGTGGATGGAATACTCTCTTGGGCAGCGAATTCTTCACGCAGGCCGGGGACGCGAATTCAAAATAATGCAAAATTTACTAGTAGATGGTTACTACAAAACAGGCGATACATCTCATGTATTACAATTTCACGGTTGTTATTAGCACGGTTGTCCGCGTGCCATTAAACAGGGATCGACGACAGAGTGATGGTACATCGATGGACGAGCGTCTCGAAAAAACTATAACTATAACTAATAGAATCTAAGAGGGAGGCCATTTATTAACGGAAATTTGGGAATGCGAGTATGATCGCCTATTAGAAGCTGATGCTGAAATACGTGCACTCATAAAGGACCATCCTTTAGTTGGTATAGAGCCTCTTAAACCGCCCGATGCTTTCTTTGGGGGGAGGACAGAAAACATGGTTACGCTTTACGATGCCCAGAATTCGGAGCAAATCCGTTATGTGGATGTCTGTTCTTTATACCCTTACGTCTGTAAATTTGGCAAATACCCCGTAGGACACCCTCGCGTATATACAGGCTCTGAATGTATGGAGCTGATAGGACCTAATAATGATCTTTCAGTCGTTGAGGGCTTTGTTAAATGCTCTGTATTGCCGCCTACGAATCTTTATCATCCTGTATTACCTGTGCGTATGCATCATCGATTGTTATTTCCTCTATGTCGTACCTGTTTCGAGAGTATGAACCAGGAAACATGTACGCATGAAGATCCCTCTGACCGTATGTTCGATGGTACATGGGTGGTCGATGAGCTACGCAAAGCTATCTCATGCGGATATATAGTTATCAAAGTATACGAAATTTGGCAATATGAGATCACACAGTTCAATCGCGATACTGAAGAGGGTGGACTTTTTGCATCATATATAAATACTTTTTTGAAAATCAAACAGGAAGCCAGCGGCTGGCCCGAAGGCTGTTTGGAAGATGAAACGGCGCAAGAACAATACATATCAGCTTTTGAGAACTCTGAAGGTATTAAGCTAGAGCGGTGCAATATTACAAAAAACCCCGGCTTACGTTCTGTAGCTAAACTATGCCTTAATTCTTTTTGGGGTAAATTCGGTCAGCGCGAGAACTTACCGCAAACGACAATAGTCTCGTCTCGTGAAAAGCTCATGGATCTATTGACCAGTCCGGAGTATGAAATCAAAGGTATTCTGCCTGTTAATAACGAGATATTGTATATTAATTACACGAAGATCGACACCTCTGTAATGCCTTCTGATATAGCAAACGTTGTAATAGCAGCGTATACAACAGCACAAGCGCGTTTGAAATTGTATAGTTATCTCGAGCGCTTGGGTCCTCGTGCACTATACTGCGATACAGACTCTGTGATATATGTATCGAAGAAGAATGACACCTGTGAATATGAACCTCCGACTGGCCAGCTTTTAGGGGATCTTACCGACGAGTTATGCTCTTATGGTGAGGGTAGTTATATAAAAAGTTTTGTTTCAGGGGGTCCGAAATTTTATTCGTTTATTGTGCAGTGCCCCGATGGTTCGGAAAGCGAGGTGTGCAAAGTAAAGGGTATAAAACTCAATTTTACCAACAGTTCGTTAATTAATTATAAATCTCTGCGCTCGTTTGTAATCGGCGAAAGAGAGGCACCTATTGTATTACGCTACGACGCCATTAGACGGACAGCATTCCATCAGGTCGTTACGCGCCCTGAAACAAAAACCTGTATGCCATCGAGCGTCAAACGAAGGCGTCACGGCGAATATGGCTCGCTCCCTTACGGTTACAGAGTCTAGTTTATGAAAATTACCTTTTTATAAATGTTATAAATACTGTAAACACTGTACACCTTTATACTGCTACTGTAAAATAAAACTTTATACATGTACCGAATATTTGAATACTTTATATACACTGTGGTATAGAAAATACACTCATTCGTACAGATGGATACGGGGTGGAAGCATCCCTGGACCTCGATGATCTGCGGTCCCACGGGCTGCGGTAAAACTTATTTTGTAAAAAAGTTTTTGAAATTCATTTCGCGAATGAACAGCGAGCCATTCGAAAGAAATATTTTCTTTTATTCCGAGTGGCAGTCCGCATATACGGAGTACGGTACATCGATAGAGTTTCATGAAGGCCTACCCCAGAGTACCGATTATGCGAGCGATCCTCGTGCAAAACTCATAATAATCGACGATTTGATGCGAGAGGCGTCGAACAACAGTGTTGTAGATCTTTTCACCAAAGGTAGTCATCATAAAAATCTGAGTGTTATTTTTATTACGCAAAATTTGTTCCATCAAGGACACGGTCAGCACGATATTTCATTAAATGCCAATTATATCGTAATTTTCAAAAATCCCCACGATCGCGCTCAAATTCACCATCTCGCGCGTCAGGTATACCCGGAAAATCCGCGTTTTTTACAAGAGGCCTATCACGACGCAACATCCAAACCGCATGGTTATTTTTTACTTGATTTGAAACAATCAACACCTGATAACTGTAGATTTCGCTCTTGTATTTTCCCCGATGACGCTCATCCTTTTGTGTACATACCACGGAAAAAGTTAAAAAGCAACTCCGATACCTGCGAATTACCAGTTCAACGCGTATAATGACGCCTAAAGCATCGTCCTGTTACGAAAAATGTATAGCTATATTGAGTGCACTTCAGCAACCCAACACAGCGCATACTACATCTGACACGCACAAAAAACAAACGAGTGATGGTGGTCGCTCCGTTTGTCAGTGTGTGATGTACATTCTTAGGGGTAGCACAGCCCCGAAGACATGTAGCGCAAAGGGGTTTAAAAGGCATGATACAACAGGATGGTCTGCAGTTCATCAGACGTAATGGCGCGGGGTGGTTCACCACTCTGCAAAAAACACGTTGCGATATTGCGTGCTCTTCAACATATGAATAAGGAGCAGCGCGAGGCTGTTTTACGTAAAGCAGATCCGAGCATTATCCGCTGTATTTGTGAGTGTGCACTGAACGTTCTCTGCGGTAATGTGCCGCTGAAGATCGACCAGAGAAAAAAATTACGTCGATACGCACCGGTTCTCCGTCGTTTAGCCTCAAAAAAAGGCTGCTGGAAGAGTAAAAAACGATTCGTCGTTCAAAGCGGTGGGTTTCTACCTCTCTCATTGGCCCCAATACTAGGTACTGTTCTATCGAATTTGATTGGTGGCCGTGGATAATGGAGCACGCAAGAAAAATGGTACTCGTGCCTGAGGAACATCCAACGCGACTGAACACACAAAGTCATGCGCAGCCTGTGTTTAACGTGGATGTGTCTCAAAAACAGCCAGTGCGAGGTATTGACGCTACACTGGCTCGATTAGACACGGAGATGAATGAAATTTTGCATTCCAATGCATACACGAATGAGAGGGAAAAGTGGGCTGCGTACTTGACTGTACTGCAACGTTATCTCCACTTCATCGATGATGAGAGAGCTCAGCAGTACCGCGATCTTATGAAAAATAAACACTATGTAGAGTCTGATTATGCTAGAAAAAAAGAAGAAGAAGAAGAAGACGAAACCGGTGACGGTATGAATGACGCCGTCATAATCGAGAGTGTACCAGCTAAATTTCGCGTAAAAGCGAAACTACTGCTTCGCCGTTTGCGTGATGCTCCACGATCTAATTTTTCTTGGGATTCTGACGGTGTCGTGTCGGTCAGCGGAAATCCAATAAAGGATTTAAATATTGCTGATCTCGTGAACGACGATATGAGGACTAGGAAAATACCTAATCCAGCTGGGCGCAGTGCCTTTGCCAGAGTTCTGCGAACGATCAAGACACCTCGGGAATTCATCGGTAACGAGGAGTTGTGGGCGGAGTCTAGAGCTAATACACCACAGCGTCAATCGCAATCTGGTGATAGTACACGCAGCGAGGAATCACCCGATACGGACCAGTTGGCGTTTTTCAGTGGTCCTGAGAACAGATCACCAATACGGCAAACATAGGGAGATAAGCAGAGAGGCGGAAGCTATCATAATAAGAAAAGACGTGTAACTTGGGCTAACTTGAAATTATAATCGTGAAAATCTTAGAAAACGTGTACTTTAACCCCGCCCATGAAGCATCGTTTTCAGGTGCTACCAAATTGTTACGCCTGGCGCGTCAGAAAAAAATCTCCCGTACGAAGAGTGTACGGTGGCTTGAAGCACAGGATACTTATACAAAATACAGACCCGTGCAACGCCATTATCCGCGTCGTTTTTATAATGTCCGAAACACTGATGACTTCTGGGAGGCTGATGTCGGAGATCTTCGCTCGATTAAAGATTATAATGATGGTTATGTATATCTCTTAGTCGTTATAGACATTCTTAGTAAATTTGCATGGGTTCAGCCTTTACGCGACAAGTCTGCTGCATCTGTAGCTAACGCGTTTTATCTCATTTTATCTAAAAAAAATAGTAATGGTCGATCACCCGTTTACCTACAGATGGACAGGGGTAAAGAATTCACCGGTGCTGTATTTCAGGCTCTCTTAAAAAAAAGAACATACAGGTCCATGTTGCGCGAAACCCTGATATAAAAGCGGCTATCGTCGAGAGATTCAATAGAACGCTGAAAGAAATAATGTGGCGGTATTTTACGTATTTTAGAAAAAAACGTTACCTAGACGTTCTGCGGAACATCGTTTCGGCATACAATCACTCCACGCATAGTGGTATAAAAATGGCTTCCGTCTCAGTGACACATGCTACAGCGGCTAGGGCCCGTAATAACCTGATACAGCGGTACAAAAGAACCGAGAATTGCTCGCCCAAATACAGCGTGGGCGACATCGTGCGCATTAGCAGTGCGAAAGCAGCCTTCGTAAAAGGTTACGAGGGTGGCTGGAGCAGCGAGTTATTTAAGATTATACGTGTATCGTGCAGTATTTGTCCGGTGACATACATTTTGCGTGATCTCCACGACGAGGATATTGACGGTATATTTTATGAGCCTGAGTTATCGAGAGTGCGAACGAAGGAGTCTAAGCAGCAGTCGGCAAAATGAAGGAGGAATTTTACATGGTTTTACCCAGTAATAGTAGTATGAATTATTATCCCGATAATGTGACAACAAGATGTACCACGCATTTGCCCCAATGTATATCTCTTCACGGCAGCTGGGCTGTTTCTCTAGCTGAAATACTCATACCTACGACGATTTTGCATGTGCGACCCGAGGGTGAGCGGGACTTTATGAATGTCATAATGAACACAGTAGCACCCGGTAGTATGGCAAGCACCGACTTCAAGGAAGAGCGCGTGTGCGTGCCGCCTGGCGTATACCTCAGCATAGACACATTACTCGAGGCTATTAACGAAACATCGTATGTTGTGGGCCATCTAAAATTTAAGCATTGTCGCAACGGATATGTGACGGTCACGCGTATCTAGGAATCGTGTAAGAATGTGGGGGACTCATTTTACTTCTCCAACGTCTTGAACAAGATTTTAGGATTCACCGAGCCTAAGGATGTGGTAGTCCAGAGCGTGTACACTGCTCAGGGACCTGCCAATCTAGCCCATGGGACATCTAATATGATGTACGTTTATACGGATATTTGCGAGTCCTACATCACCGGAGATTTGCATACACCAATTCTGCGTGTCGTGCCAATCGTTGCCGCTGATAATCGTAACTACGGATCGGTGAAGATAAGAAGCTATATTCCCCTATTACGTACTAGTTTTCAAACAATAACGATTGATATAAAGTATGAATTCGGCAAACCGATACCATTCGAGTACGGGACATTGACAGTGACGTTACAGTTCAAACGTACAGATTAACTTGAACCAATCTAAAATGGCTTACTATGACGAATACTTTGATATGCAAACGGGCAGCGACGGTCGAGCCGGCTACGGTGGTATCAGTCATGTGTATATAGGATCACCGAATCAAAGAGGCCACGGTATTATGAGTTTCCTCGGAGGCGTCTTCCGACGAATAATACCTCTCTTGAAACAAGGCGCTCGGGCTGTTGGTAAAGAGGCGCTTCGCTCGGGTGTCAATGTGGCTACGGATATCATGGATTCTGGTATTCATCGGCGAGAAGCATTTAAAACGCGCCTGCGCGAATCAGGGGAGAATCTGAAGCGTAAGGCTGAAGAAAAAATTAGTACGCTCATGAAGGGTTCGGGGTATAAAGCCGGTAAAATTAGTAAATTGTTGCATTCTCTTGCCGGGAGCGCATCGCGACGGACCGGCGTGAAAAAACGAAAGAAGACCGTAAAGTCGCGAAAACGTTCGGGTTCTGTGAAAAAGAGACAGGGGAAGAAGAAGGCTGTGAGAAGAAGAAGAGCAACAAAACATACAACTAAGAATCGTTACAAGAAATCAAGAACAGTGGCGGACATTTTTGCCTAACGCAATCTTGGAAAAATGGCTTTCTTACATGCGCACTCTTGTGAGTGTCTTAAGTCGGAGCTTGAGCTATTTACACTACCACCAACCGAGACAACAATCGACGGGACGCATACAGTGTGTTACAAGCTAATCTCATCATTGACGGAAGATTCACCGATAGAGTTTGTTATACCGGGCCAGGGTGATGATCTTGCACACACCATGCTGAGCATGCGTGTTAAGATAGAAACCCCTGACAAAGCGGATGTGGCGGCTCCGAAAGTAGGTCCTGTCAATAACCTATTACACTCAATGTTCAACCAGATCGATGTATTTTTAAATCAGAAACTTGTATCACCTCCTAAAAATGTTTATGCGTATAAGGCATACATTGAAGCGCTCTTGAATTTCGGACCTGCTGCTAAGTCTTCGCATCTCACGAGTACTCTGTGGTATAATGATTTGCCGGGTAAAATGGATGATACGGAAGATAATAATAGTGGGCTTACAAGTCGGCGGAATGTATTAGGTAGGGCTCGAACGATCGATCTCCTTGGTCATTTGCATTGCGATATCTTCAATCAAGAGAGGTTTTTGCTAAATGGCGTTGAGATGCTTCTGCGCCTCGTATGGACCAATAACGCTTTTTGTCTCATGAGCTCTTCGAAAGATTGTACCATACGTATTACGGAGGTATCGCTACTTGTACGGCGTGTTAAGGTAGCACCCGGTATACTTTTGGCACATGCAAGAGCTCTGTCTAAGCCTACAGCGAAATATCCTTTGACACGAGTCGAGGTTAAAGCGATATCGCTGCATGCAGGCATACACGGTGATACTCTTGATAATGTCATACTCGGCTAACTACCCAAACGTATAATCGTCGGTTTTGTCAATAATAAGGCTTTTAACGGCGATCGTAAAATGAACCCCTTCAATTTTCAGAATTACAATATACATTATTTTTCTTTGTACGCCGATGGTTTGCAAATACCGTCAAACCCTCTACAGCCTGATTTCGCAGATACCGAAATGTATGTGGATGCATACCACACACTATTCTCCGGTACAGGTATCCACTTTCTCAACGTAAGCAATTGTATTACACGTACAACTTACCCGGCTGGTTATTGTCTCTTTGCATTTGATCTTACACCCGATCTCTCGGCCAATAGTAGCACACATTGGAATCTTGTGAGGCACGGTAGTGTGAGAATAGAAGTACGTTTCGCTGCGGCCCTAACATCAACGATTAACTGCATTGTGTATGCGGAATATGATAATGTGTTGGAGATCGACTCTTCCAGACAAGTAATTGTGGATTTTAGTGGCTAGATCGCAAGGCTTATAGATGGTCGGGTGAGTGTCATATATCCCCAGAATGTGTAATATTTGTCGTCAGTCTGTATTCAAAAGCCGACGTGTTACGACGATTGCGGAACATCATGAACATCGTCATTGATATACAGGGCCTGATGGATAAATATAATCATTTTATACCTAAAGAAGTTGCCGTGGTGTCTATAAAGACGTCGTACCTAGCCCGCTGGATTATATCGCCGCCTTACTCTTATAACGTTCTACCACCTAGCGTAAAGCGTCAAAATACCTGGCTACAAACCAATCACCATGGTATAGAGTGGTCCGAGGGTGAAACGCATTTACGCACAGTCGAGGCTTCGTTAAAAAAAATAGAAGTGCAGGCTGATCGTCTGTTTACAAGAGGAGCTGATAAAGCGGCGTATCTGACGCAACTAACGGATTGCTACGTTATAAATCTAGAAGAAGAAGAAGAAGACGACGATTCGTCTTTCCGAAATCTTCCCGAAAGCAACACCCGCTGTATATACCATGGTTTACTGCGTAAAAACTGCTCGTTCACGTGTGCCCTCAACAATGCTGGGAGAATCAAAAAGTGGCTTTCTCATAATGACCGTTCCAGCTCCTTGTGGGAATACAGAACCACCACAGCCTGGAACATCGGTTTACTAGCTGTGGAACGCCACGAGCAGGGAAAAACAGCCGATATAAAAGTGCTCTAGTGCCTCGATAATCGCTGTGTATTATGAACACCGAGCAGCTTCTGCAGTCCCTACGCGGTATAAAGAGCCGTACTGTAGGCGTATACCCAGCAGATCGCATCCCTAAGGTGTAGGCAAAACCAGCAGCGATTGTCGCCAATACCGATGGCCACAAGCAGCCAGGGGCCCACTGGGTCGCCATGTACGTCGATCGAGATGGACGCGGATGGTACTTCGACAGCTACGGACTACCACCGATCATCCCGCAGCATCTCCAACTCCTCCGACAGAACTGCAGGTTCTTTAGCTAGAACGCTATACAGCTTCCGGGTCCTGAATCACAGACTTGTGGTCATTATTGTGTTATGTTTCTTCATTTCATGTCTACAGGGCTTGGTATTAATATGTTTAGGAGTGTATTTTCAACCGATTTAACACGAAACGATAAAATAGTGTATGACTACTACAATGAGTATATGAATAAGTATGATAAATCTAATACCGTGAATAATGGGCTCAATAAGGGAGCCAGTGTGGGAGGAGGCTACCGTTATAATAATCTCAATACATTTAGCGTTAAAACTTTGCGTTGTGTACAAGGCTGCTGTTCTCGCACCCTTTAACTGTACCATAATTGTAGGCTAAAAATAAAAGTATATTTTTTAAAATGTGTGTGTTCTTCGTCTTTATATTCTTGAATCTCATACGACAATAATTATAATCCACATATTATAGTGATGAACTGCTGAATTCTCAAAACTCCTTGAAATGGTCATTCACGCAAAGGCACGCGCCATCACGAATTCGATCCTCGCGTATCACAGATTTTATAAAATGCTGATGTTGTAAACGATGTCTTGTAATATGGTAAACTAATACTACACTACCATCAAGATGTCTTACTGCTTTTTTGCAAAATAAGCAAATGTTGCACCAATTAAATTCAGAGTGCTTCTCTTTGTATGCAGAGTAGAGGCATGGGTCTGCTTGGTAGGGGGCCTGATGTATCTGTGCTCCTTGATAGACACACATTGTCCTCAAGTCTTCAAAGAAGTAAGCACAGCCGATTAAAAGTACGTTTAGACGTCTTTTTGCGAGATATTGCAACGGTTAAAGCAGAAATACACGCGATATCGGAGTTTCGTGCTTTAGAAATAAAACTAAGAAAACTCAAGTTGGCTAATGGACTTCACACTTATCAACCAAGTGGGACGCCTGGAGACGCTTGTCCCTGTCAAAAGACTAGCCGAGCTGGAGCTCGAAAAAGACTACTATATCACTGGCATTAAAAGCATACAGACGAAATGGGGCTCTCGTATTGTCGTGGACGTGGATAATGAATTTACGTGCTACCTACCAACGAGATTCGTCAAGGCTTTCGAAGAAGCGGACGAGTTATTTCAACAAATGAGCGAGGCCGCGACCAATACAAATCTAATTATGCAGTATTACGGCACGAAATTCAATAAGCTCGAATTCAAAGCTGCTAAGGAGCTATGATAAACAGGTATGTACTAAAAATCATGTATAAAGTACCTCTGTTACGATACGCATATACGATCTTCTCTCACGCCATATGTTTCTGTCTTCCGTAGCTGAACAATCGAAGAAGAAGAAGAAGAAGAAGAAGAAGAAGAAGAAGAAGAAGAAGAAAATGCTATGGATTAAAATTCTAATATATATTATCACTTGGTTGAATATTTATTGTAAAAATATATATAACGTATAATTAATAAAAAACAGTCAGAATATATATCATCGGTCTTTGAGTATTTACTCGCATCTCTTCCCCCCGCGTCCACGACCGACCGAGCTACGGACTCGGTGGCTGTGGAGTCGAGGAAAAGGAGAAGGGGGGGGGGGGGGGGGGGGGGGGGGGGGGGGCAGGATAAAAATAAATAATAGAAAAATTGAATTTCAAAAGCGTGCATACGATGGTGACATGCTCCATCCCCCCTCTTCTCCAAAAATATTATCGCCGAGGGACCGTGGGAGAGAGAGAGAGAGAGTGCCACACTCCCCTTTACTTATATTGAAGATTTTGACGGATCGCTATAAGAGCCTTCAGCATAAACGTAATATCATAACGGGCCTTGGTGCAGAGGTAAGTATTCAGACCGATGATCTAAGGGTCGACGGTTCGAGTCTCCGCGCCGGCATCGGATTTTTTTAATTCCTATAAAACTAAAAACAGCGATCCACTATACCAACACGCTCCATCCCCCTCCACACCACCACCACCAAAAACAGCGATCCACTATACCAGCACGCTCCACCCCCTCCTCCACACCGCCGCCAAGAATAAAAAAAGAAAAGCACTATGACGACACGCTCCACCCCCCCCCCCCCCCCCCCCCCCCCCCCCGCCAACAAGCTGATCACTCGGCGGCCGCGGCGTGGGGGAACGGAGTGGGGATGAGAGTGGGGATAGGAGTGGGGGTCGCCATAGTGGCCGCTATACTACTATCATATTAGATGATAATCAGTTCTTATAAACTAATACTCTCTCCGTTCGTTTTAGCGAACGACGGAGGACAGTGACAGGCGTCACTGTGATCTTGCTCTTTGGCAGGGCAGTTTTTATCAACTGACAACAGTTTTTCGAAACTGTAATTCTCTTCATCCGTTTTAGCAGACGAAAGAGAACAGCGTCTGACTTCGCTGGCATCTCGCTCTTTAACACAGCGAGTTTAGTAATTACCATATTTTACAACTAAACTTAAAAAATAATTTGCAAATATATTCTGAAAAAAAAATATTTGTACAAATTAGTTTATGTCATGTTGCCATATCATTCGGGTCCCGTGAATGACCCGGGCCTCGTGCCGCGCGCACGATATGCGGCAGCTCGTGTTCCCCCTCTGCCCCTCTCCGCAGAGACTGGCAAAGAGTAAACACAAGCAGTGCCGAGAGCCGATGGCAATGCTTCGTCTATGCATATTGTGATGTCGCGAGTTATTTATTTACTTATTTGTTATGATTGGAGCTGCCGACTCGGCTACGGCATGCGGTAGTTGAGAGGAAAAACGCGGTAGACACTTAATCGGGAAACACAAGACTTTATTTTCAGTGATTCAACAGACAGTGTAACGTTGCTGCTCAGATGATCGGAAACTACTAACTAACTAGCCTAGGAGGAGGGTGGTTCTTATAACATTAACCCGTGGGAAAGTCGTAGTGTGGTGGGGAAAGAATTTGGGAGTCAGAACGTTCTGGAAATGGAAACGTCTGGGGAGACAATGGGGGCTGCGGGTGTTTCGAGTTTGAGGCAGGTCAGGCCATAAAGATAGGTGATTTATGGCTGGACTGTGGAAAATGGAAAAAGGAGGTTTTGGGCCTTTCTCGGAAAACAACGACTAGCTGCGTTCTGACGGGGAGATGTCCCAGCGATAGCGAGGGTGCAGCTGTAGGAAGTCACGTGGGCAGGAAAGGAATGCGAGAGGCGCATGGGAGAGAAGAAAAAAGGGTGGCTGGGGGTAGACCATCGTCACAATATACAGGGTGGGCCATCTGTTGGTACGTTTTTTAATTTCGTCGTATGACAACGGCAAACGAGCTACAGACCCGAAATTTTTACAGTTCATTAGCCATACTGTCCGCGGTACGAAACAACATGTTTTCTCTTGAAGAGCGTTTTGAAATTTTAAAAACTTATTTTCAAAGTCAGTGCTGTGTCGCCGAAACTGTGCGAATTTTGAAAAGAAATATGGGTCGTGATAAAGCACCCACCGAAGGCGCTATACGCAAATTGGTGAAGAAAGTGCGTGAGAAAGGGATGTTAGTGGATGACAGAAGTGGTCCCAGAGCTCGGACAGTGCGCATACCCGAGAATATTGAGGCTGTGGCCCAAAGTATGAGACAGAATCCGACGACCTCAACTCGACGCCGATCGCAGCAACTGAGCATTAGTCGCACCAGCCTGAGGAGAATACTGCATAAAGACCTCGGATTATTCGCCTACAAGATCCAGATGACTCAGGAGTTGAAAGCAAATGACCATCCGCTTCGATATCAGTTCGCTATGTGGGCCATAGACCAGCTCAATAATGACGTCGATTTTGGTCGAAAAATCATCTTTTCGGACGAAGCGCATTTCCATCTCGGCGGATATGTGAACAAGCAAAACTGCCGGATTTGGGGTTCGGAACAGGTACACGCAATCGTAGAGAGACCAATGCATCCTCCAAGAGTCACAGTTTGGTGTGGATTTTGGAGTGGTGGCATAATTGGCCAATTTTCTTCGAAAATGATGCTGGCAACGCCGTTACCGTCAATGGCGAACGCTACAGAGCCATGTTGACCAACTTTTTATGGCCTAAAATCGACGCTATGAATGTGGACGACCTTTGGTTTCAACAAGATGGCGCCACATGCCATACAAGCCGACTTACGATCGACCTTCTGCGCACCAAGTTTAACAACCGCATAATCAGCCGTTCAGGAGATGTCAATTGGCCTGCGCGTAGCTGCGATTTGACACCGCTGGATTTCTTCCTGTGGGGTGCCGTTAAAGACCGATGTTATGCGGATAATCCAGAGACAATTCCAGCTTTGAAAAACAACATTACGACTGTTTTGAGTGAAATTGGCGCCGAGGTAGTTCAAAATGTCATCACTACTTGGGGTGACCGAATGGCATACTGTAAGGCCAGTAGAGGGAGCCACATGAACGAAATCGTTTTTCATTCTTGACGGGGATACTTTTAGCTTTACAACAACAACAAAATTAATAACAAATATCAATGCATACCCTTTTGATCGCATTTTTAAAAACGTACCAATAGATGGCCCACCCTGTATATATGCATCTGGGTAATATACGCCCAGGCATCTGTAAGGGAATATGTATTATACAAAAATGTATTTCTTGCAATCATATTATATGATAATCAGTTCTTATAAACTGATACTCTCTCCGTTCGTTTTAGCGAACGGAGGAGGACAGCGACAGGCGTCGCTGTGACCTCGCTCTTTAGCAAGGTACTTATTAATTAACATGTGTGTTAATTAATAATTCTTATAAAGTAAAATTAACATATTTATCAATTAATAATTCTTATTAACTAAAATTCTTCCCGCCATTGTAGCGGACAGAGGAGAACAGCGACATGCGTCGCTGAGATCTTGCACTTTGGCAGGGCAGTTTTTATTAACTGACAATAGTTTTTAGAAACTGTAATTCTCTTCGTCCGTTTCAGCGGACGAAAGAGAACAGCGACAGACATCGCTGGCATCTCGCTCTTTAACAGAGCGAGTTTAGTAATTAACATATTTTAAAATTAAGCTTATAATAATTATGCAAATATACTCTGAAAATAAAATATTAGTTTAAAATAGTTTATGAGAAACTACTATATCCTTCGGGTCACGTAGAGGAACGAGAGCTCGTGCCACGCGCACGATCTGCTCAACACGCACGAATGTGATAATAATAAAGTCATTACTCTGGCACGCCGAGAAATGGAAATATTGATTGAGTGGAGTAACAAAAAGACAATAAATGGAGAATTTTCGAACAATCAAATGCAACAAATTTTCCAAATAATGGTCAAGAGTCTCTTGAGCAATAAACATTGCAGAACTACAACTGCTATTGTACGTACTACTGTGATAGGTACGCAAAAGTACTGAGAAAAAAAGAAACGCTTCATATAAAAACTACATGTACATTATTTCATATAGAAAAAAAAGATTTCAATAAAAAAAAAATGTATTTGCGCGTTACGATAATAATTATACTCATAAAATTTTGAGGTGAATAAGCTATAAATATTAACATCGATTTTTCGAAATTTTTCTACTGTTTGATGATTTTTATCGGCTGAAAATTAAAATTTACGGCAGCGCGCGAACAGACAAACGAAGTGTCACAGCTGATGCGTGTGTTGATCTTGTCGTTGGGTAAGTACCTCTCTGTCACATCGGACTCGAGGAACGCCGCACGGTTGCCAGCCATAGCGACGAGCTTCGTCGTCCGACACAGTCCGAGCATAAATGTGTGCGAGTGTGTCCGTGAGCGCCGGCACTGAACCAGAGAAGGCTCCATATGCGCTGTGAGTAAGAGAGATAGGCGATAGTCTTTCTCTGTCTATACAGCGTCGCGGGTTTAAAAATTTTGTCTCTCGCGTCGCGTAATAATGATTACCGCGTAAACGGTGATAGTGACGAGAAACTTTCAAGGAACTTTATTTTTCGTTATAAAGTAGGTTTATTAAATATTTAGGCTAAACAATTTTTCGTTCATGGGAACACCCAAAAAAAGCCGTTTCAAATATTGAAACTGTGATACAACGGGTAAAAATAATCATAGAATTTTTTTGTTTCACGAAAATTATAAAACAAACGATTCTACAGATAACTGCCGTGTTAAACAAATTATTTTCAAGTTATTTGATTTTCTATGAATTTTTTAGTGAGACGCGACTTGCCAAAAAACCGCGCGCCGAAAAAAAAACTTTGAACAATTTTTACCACCCCCCTTTTACAGATAGACTAGTGCTACCACGGACTTTTTTGTGCAAAATTAAATCATCTACCATCGTGCAATTGAATTTTTCGGAAAATCGAAAAATTACAGCCGTGGGAGGTCAAAACCCGCTCCCGACCCCCCCTTTTGTTTAGTTTTTAATTTTTTTATCGCGAACGCGCAATTTTCTCGAAACTTACTAAGACGAAAAACTTGTTTAGAATTAAAAATTACGTATACCTTCTAAATTGCAATCTGTAGCTCCGAAAAAATTACTGCTAAATATCAATGAAACGATAGAAATAATTGGAAAAAATCTGGGAGTGCCGACGCTCGGAAGACTCAGAGAAGGCGCGCCTAACTTGTAAAGAAAGAATAAGAAAACACCAGTAGTCTCCTGACCGACCCCAATGCTTCGGTCATATGTATATATACGTTGGAAACATTGGTATCTGTTCACGCCACTGCTTGTGTTCTCTTTTCGACCCGAGCATGCATACCTATATACACTACCGTCGAAAAGTTTCCGGACAAAAGTTGAAAAGAGTGCCGGAACGGTATTGTATGCCATTTCGCCGGTAGTTGGCCTAGGCCAATTTAACCAATGCCATTTTAAAGAGGAGGGACTTACCTTCATTTTGGCTTTTTCAACAAATATTTACGATTTTATGTACAATTAGCACCCAGTTTAGACAACGAACATTTTTTGTTCTTTTATGAGTGGACCCCGTTTGTGGTAAATTTTGTTTAACGCATTTCTTTCACCGACATCATAAAGGGGGACGTCTAAGCTTCAATTTCATTTTTTAGAAAATTTTCTAGGATTTTTTTCGAAACATATTTCGTTTTTTGAGAAAAAATAGATAATTTGGAAATTGCTCCGAATTACGAAGATGATGAGGTTTCCAATAAAACTTCAAGACGGTAAAAAGTTGTATTACTTTTTGTTGAGTTAACGAGAAGTTTTTCAGATGTTTTCATTCTTTCAAAAAGCATTCCCGTAACAATTAATGTACATTTTAAAAATAATTAAATTATAGTTAAATATCAAAATTAAATTTAGTTGCTCCAGACAATTGTTACTTACCCTAGTTTCCCAACTCCATCCAAACTGCTATCGCTTGTACCCCGAGTGCGAAAAAACACAGTGCAGCGCCGCTTCCGTTCTCCAGCCGTCCTTTTCTTACTCGCTCACGCTCTCGACAGCCTTCCTGCTCCGTCTACATGAACGCCGACAACTGTGCTTTTCGCGGGCTAGGCACCGAGCATGTAGACGGTACTCGCCCGATCTGCTTTCTTTTCTCCCATCATTTTATTTTCAATTAGGCCCGTTCACTAAATTTATTTTTTATTGTCATGAAATAATGCTCATTCGCCATCATTCTGCTTACTGTTTTCGTCTCCTCAATTATACTTTGCAAAAAAATTAAGCAATAATTTTGTATACCTCGTAAATTAATACTTTGTAAGAGCCCGTGCAACTTTCATTGCATTTGTCGTACGGGCATTATTTTAAATCTTCGTACGTGTGCGAGACATCGCAACGCACGAGAGAGAGAGAGAGAGACGCAGCACGGGAGAGCGCCTAGCGCTACGCTGCCGCGCCACGGGGGCACTATTTCGCGCGGTCCACCGCGAGAGGGCCACGCGCGCAACGGTTCTCGCGCGCGACTAGTGACCCTAGCGGATACATAAGCGGCAGCGGTGCGTCGATGAAAAGCAGCCAGCACATGTTGGGACACTTACCTCAACAAGATCAACAGCTCGGTTTTTCTGCTACTACTGCCAACGACATGCGTCACGGCCTGACCAAAAGGAAATCCCGACAGGTCAAACTCTCACTGCAACTAGTCACCGAG
Source organism: Netelia virgata (assembly GCA_951802705.1). Lineage (NCBI taxonomy): Eukaryota > Metazoa > Arthropoda > Insecta > Hymenoptera > Ichneumonidae > Netelia > Netelia virgata. The sequence continues at coordinate 14,359,080 of OX637866.1, forward strand.
TGGACGTTACACCGAATCACCATCCCGAGCAACGCATGCCCAGGTCACCTAACAAGACCAACTCGCTCGTGCCTCTGTACTTGGGACGTCCGCATCCGCCGATGGACCTCTCCCAGCTGGGGTAACGCAGTGCCGGCTCTTCTGTCTCCTCTTCAAGCTACGCCTCCTAGCTACAACTGCGCAGCCACGCAGACAGACTCCAGCAGAATTCACCGGGGCACACAAGCTTCGACCTCGGCAGATTTCAGCAGCCAACCTCGGCAAGCCAACGCCGAAACGCAGACCTCCTCGGGAAGCGAGTGGGAAGCGTCCACTTCCAGACAGCCAGCAACAGAAAAGAGCTTCAACTCACCACGACACACGCCACCTTTGCACCTTCTACCAGGGGTACGAACCACTGCCACGCAGCCACCCCTTCTGTGAAGCGAACGCCCTGTATCTCTCACCGACGCAAACAACAATAAATAAAACAATACAATTCTCATCTATGTCGACTTAATATTGTACGAGCTTTCGATCAGTACGAGAAATACAATCACAGATACAGGCTGTTCAAAATTTTCTATTTTATTAGGTATAAAAAACTATCTCTTAATTTTCTTGTTCGGTATAGTTGACGAGCTCAAAAAGGTTGATAAAAGCAGAATGACGATGAATGAAAATCGGAAAGAATAAAAAATATATTGTGTACTTGAGTTTCTTGTTTGTCATACGAACTCCTTGTCACGTTTCACTCCTTTTTCACTTACTCACCATACTCTCACTAGTATCCTCTATGCACCATCACTGATATCCATTCGTATATTTTTCCACGTATCAGACGCGTTGAGCGACTAACCTCGAGTCACGTCACTTTCCTCTCACAAATCTCCTGTTTCAATAATCACACAAACGCGGCTCAATGAATCAAAGAAAAAACGTTGAAACTCGCGGCAAATTAAAAATAATATACGTTGCAATTACCTAAAAATACATTCGCGTGCCCGGCGAGCTGAGCGACTAACCTTGTCCGACGTCACGCGGCTCTCGAGGACTGCGACGATCGATATATATATATGTATATTGGGCGACAGTCGAGAGCGTCCAGTGTTCACTTTTTTGAAGTCCCTTGTTCTCGACGTGTTACATCGCGTCGTGGATACGTCACAAAGAGTAGTAGCAAATCGTCGAGAGCAAACCCCACAAATATATGATAAAGTAAAATTATAATATTATACAAAAAAATGTTATGGAACATAATAAAATTCAACTATAATATTACGCTAATGAAAAATATTAACAAACATAAAAATGAAAAATCAGAATATTTCGCAGAAAATAAATCTTTTCGTACAAAATAAAATAAAATAATAATATTGCCCGTGTGAAAAAAATCGTACAAAATAATCAAATAAGATTATGATTTGATTATTGATATATACTAAGGATCAACATGCAGTTTGTCTTAGGGAGATTATTCTGCATTCCCGTGCTGGCAAAGTAATAACAAAAATATAATTTCGTCAGTCAATATTTTGCCGTTTTTGAAGCAAAAATTTATTAAATTCTTGACCTGAAAAAACAAAAATTGCAGAGATAGATTCGAACAATCGATATTCTCCACGTGGTATGCCAAGTGTACATTCGAATCAAAGATAGATTCGAACCACCAGTCTCCACGTAGTACACGACGAGTATACAACGCCTTAGCCCACTAAGCCACCGTCATTCATTCGAATTAGATGCATTGGGAAACGTAGGTAAGGCACTCGCTATCCGTTGTGGAGTGTTCGCTTCTTCTATGCTCGCTGACACCGAAAAACTCAGCGGCAATGAGAAAACGCCGTCTGTGTTTTGACGAGCACCGAGCGACCGATCGGGTTGAAACTTTAAGGATACCTAGAGAATTATGGTAGAAATGTGCTAAGACTCGTTTTTTTGTTCGAAAAAATAAATTATTTCGTTACTGAAATAAAAACGATAAATTGTCATACTCGTACGATATTTCTCATCGTGTTGAAGCCAACATTGCATGCACAATGGAAAAACGCAAATTTTGGGCTTTGTTTCATATCATTTGATGGAAAAATGACTGAAAATTCTCGATTCCCGTTTTATGCATCGCAAGACTGGCGTTGGTAACTCCCATAGCCCGCGCGGCGGACGGATGAGATGCGAGCGTCGAACACAGAGACGCTTCACATACCGTTCGACTCCGCCGTGCACGTAGCTCTAATGCTGCGCACGTATATATATATATATATACTGTCGCCGAAAGTATATGGCTCGCCCGATCGAGCTATAGGCAGCTTCTTAGGGCGAGAAAGATAAACCGTATTATGTCTGAATTTGACTATGGAGAGCAATCGGTCTGAATGGCATTGCTCTTATTGTTGGTCGTATTGTGCTGTATTGTGGTGTTAGAGAATAATCATGAAATATCATAGTTTCGTCAATCAATATTTTGTCGTGCATATGATTTCATGACTTACGTTTGTGTGGAAAGCGGGCTGGCGTCGTTATTTCACGAGGCACGTGTCCCAGTCGGCTTCGGAGGGGGCCGGACTCCGTAGTAAAAGTAGATATACATATAGTGGGAATGGGATCTCGATATTCTGGCATAGGAGGCGTGGCTGTATGCGGTGTATTCGGCGTAACTTTTCGAGAGTGTCCTCCTCGGCCAGTTCCCGCACCCATCTCGTGAGACAAATACGTCAGCACTCCACACGGAATTTCGTCCCACTATTTTCACGCTGTGCCGATAATATTCTCGGTGTTTTTTTCCATAAAACCCCATCCTTAATTTTGCAGCCAATTTTGCATGAAATTAAATGAAACAAAGTTTAAAATGTGTGTGGTTTTAATGCTACGTTGCCTAAGAGTCCGAAAATTTCGATAGAATCGGTTTAACATAAAGAATTGTCTCATTTCTCTAGTGATAAACTGAATCTGCAAATTTTTTTTCAAAATTTCGGAAAAAATGAGTCTCATGTACAAGGTGACGTAATTCTCTATGTACTCGCCAAATTTTAATCTGATCGGTTGCTCAGTGCTCATACAAATAAGGATGCCGTTTTCGCATCGCTCGTCGCCTGTTACACTGATTCTTAAAGGGCGTAGTGCTGTGTATTAAGGTCCACCCTTACCAGCTGCCGAAAACGCACAAGCAGGAAGTGCAGAGGCAGACCGAAGCAATGCTACGAGATCGAATAATACGACGTAGCAAAAGTCAATGGAATGCGCCGTTATTCGTCGTCTCAAAGAAGCCTGACGCAGCAGTTAGAATAAAAGAACGTATCGCCATCGATTTCCGAAAGCTGAATGATGCCCCCGAAGGCGATTCTTACCCTCTTGCCCAACATCACCGACATTCTGGACCAATTGGGACGGTCCTGCTATTTTTCAACCCACGATCTTGCATCGGGGTTTCCTCAAATCCCGATGGCAAAAGAGGATAGAGAGAAGACCGCCTTTTCTACCCCCAAAGTACATTTTGAATTTCTCCGGATGCCTTTCGGACTGAAAAATGCTCCGCCAACCTTTTAAAGGCTAATGAACGCTGTGCTGACCGGACTAGAGGGCATAAAGTGTTACGTACATCTCGGCGATATCGTGATATTCGGTGGTACCTTGTCGGAGCACAATAAGCTTTTACGGGACGTGTTCCAAAGGCTGAGGGAGGCTAAGCTGTCCCTTTAGTCTGACAAATGCCGATTGCTGCGTAAGGAGACGCAATACCTGGGCCACATTATCTCCAAAAAGGGAGTACACCCAGATCCTGAAACAATCGACGCCGTAAGAAATTTTCCGACGTTAAGAAACGCGAAAGGCGTCCAGTCATTCCTAGGGTTAGCCGGATATAACCGGAAATTTATAAGAGATTTCTCTAAAATCGCTAAACCTTTAACGCTACTAATTAAAAAGGATACGGCATTCGAGTGGAGAACGCCACACGGTCAGGCGTTCCAAGAGTTGAAGACCGCCTTGACTACGGCACCAGTATTGCAATATCCAAACATTGAAAAGAAGTTCATCGTGACCACGGACGCTTCGGATAAAGCTATCGGGGCCACCCTGCCGCAAGGTGACGTAGGCGAAGACTTGCCATCTGCTACGCCAGCAGAACGTTAAATAAAGCAGAACAGAATTATTCACCCACGGAAAAGGAAATGCTGGCCATCGTATCGGCGATCGGACAATTTCGCCCGTACGGATACGGCACTCGGTTCAAGGTAGTAACGGACCACAAGTCCCTAACCTGGTTGTTTGGAGTCAAGGACCCCGGCTCGAGACTCATGCGCTGGAAGTTAAAACTCTCTGAACATGAGTTTGAAATCGTTTATAAAACTGGTAAACGAAATACCAATGTTGAACCATTAAGTCGCATATGTGCGACCTCGCGCTCGCAAGCAAAAGTTCGGATGGAGGACCAACATGGAAAAGTTGCTGACAACCCGCCTTCTCAAAACGCCGAAGATATGGGCAGAAAAATGAGGAGTTCAGACTCACAAAACTCGCTCAGTAATGAAGCTCATGCCCACGGTCGAAACCAAGAAGAAAAGGAGAAAATACTCCACGAACATCATAGCGCTTCCCTAGGCAGGCATCAGGGGGTAGCTCGAATGTTGAATAGAATACAGTTAAGTCAGAAGTGGCCAGGGATACGTAAGGACGACGAAAATTACGTGAAGAGATGTGACAAATGTCAGCGGAATAAAATCCGTCCCATGATTAGAGCTCTGATGGTAATCACGGATACGCCAACAAAGGCGTTCCAGAAGTGCGCAATGCATATCGTAGGACCACCACTGTAAACGGAAAAGGGGAATAAGTACTTTCCAGGACTTACTGACTAAATACGGTGTCGCCATCACGCTACCGAACTAGCAACCGAATGAAGTCGCTAGGGCATTCGTTGAGAAAATCATCTGCCACTACGGTACGCCAGAAACCGTATTCACAGATCAAGGTCCGAATTTGTTGAGCACCATTTTCAAGGCAATCTGCAAACAGCTGCAGACAGATAAAATACAGACGACTGCATACCATCCCGAGTGCAATGGTGCATTAGAAAGATCGCACAGGACTCTGGCGGAATATTTGAAAAGTTTTGCAGATGAACATCAAGGAAATTGGGACGAATGGCTGCCGTATCCCATGTTCACGTATAACTCAACTCCTCATACGGCAACCGGCCATACCCCGCACAGACTCACATATGGGAGTGAAACAGACCTGCCCACAACTCTGCAAAGGGAACCGAGGGCCATCTACTCGTATGACGACTACGCGCAGGAACTTCGCGAGCGTCTTTGAGCAGCTTGAACATCTGGAAGAGAAAATTTTCAAGTCGCAAAGGAGCAAGCTAAAGTACAGTATGATCGAAAGAGTAAGCCGCAAGATTTCAAGGTAGGTGACAAAGTTTTCCTGTACGATGAGACGGTGGGTGAAGGCAGATCAGCCAAATTGATGCCAAAATGGACGGGAACGTACCTCATCGAACAGGCACACCCGCCAACCAACTACATAATCTGGAAAGGTCGATGAAACGTGCGAGTATACGTGAATCGTCTAAAATATTATATTGAGCACTAGGACAAGAAGAAAAAGCGGAAGAAAACAAAATTATAGTTTAGTTATTATTTTTATAAATAAAAATGTATATATTGTACCCGTCGCTCTTCTCCCGCTGTTCAGAATATGTACGAACAAAACAGCAAACTCTCACAACAGGCCAGCCTGTGACTTCTGACCACACTGTTACAGGATAACAATGATGAGTCAGCTATCACTGGCCATTGACTCGAGTACGCCGTACGAGGTAACAGAATTCAAGGACGCCCCGGGAATCTACTACGAACAGATCGGAACCTTGAATCTTTGCACGGACGTATGGACACTCGCGGTACAGAACGACTTAACGCATCTTGCCGCTATGGAATGTCGGATCTCTTATTACCTCACTGAATTTCGGAGGAAATGTGAGATTGGATGGGGCGGGATAGTCATTGTGGAGAGTTGCTGGACAACATCGATCGCCTTTCAGAACATGTTAAAGAAAAAGTCGGAGTGGTCCATGATCTCGTAGCAGCGGACCATTCACGAAAACGACGCGTACAGGTCGATGGACTAGTTTCGGTGTTAAAATCGATTACGGGAAATCTGGATGCAGCACATAGAGAACGCCTAGATGCGTAAATCGCCGTCCTCCGTGGATCAGAGGAATCCCTCAAAGAAGGGATGAAAAAGCAACTCCAGGTCATAGAAACGACGCTGGATATATTTAATAAGAGGTCCCACGCAGCCGAGCGCAACTACGGCAAACCGTACGACCATGGTGAGTTCGGTAGATAAATACTTGACGAATAAAACCGGGACGTTACGGAATAGGCAACATTTTGACGAAAGCTTGGCTCTCATGGATAACTACGTGGAAACATTTCTGAGGGAAGTAAAGGATGTGGTCAACCTGTTCGTCAGCGTTACAACAGGGACCGTGAGTCCTGCCCTCGTCACACCACAACGATTGAAGCAGTATTTGACCGAGGAACTACCTCACCTACCGAGAGAACACAGTTTCTCACTATCTGTTACGAGGGAAAACGAAGCGGCAATATTGCGCCTGGCGACCACAAAAGCCTACTAAAGAGGCGAGATGATAACATTGTTACTAGAGATACCGCTGATAGAACAATCGGAATTCGGCATAAATCGTATGTACCCCCTTCCCTCGAAGGGAGTGAACGTTACTTTTTTCTATTTGGAGGCACATGAAAACCCCGTTATAATGGATAAGGAAACGGAAACTTCTTGCCATTAACATGGATAGTACTAACAACGTGTAAGGTGGAAGGGAATCGATACCTTTTCCGCAACAGATACCCTACCATGGACATCACCGAAAATGCGCCTTGTGGTGTACTCATGTACACCGAAGGAATGTCGGCCTCCGGACGCTAATGCCCAAAACGAGCCGTCACGTTGAAAGATATTCTCGTCATCAGCCTACAGCAACTAGGACAATGGATGTATGCAACGCCACATGACGAGGTCATCAGTATTGCTTGTGATGACGCGCCATCAAGACCAGTAATCCTTCGGGGAACAGGAACACTTAAACTCAGTGGACGATGCACCGCTAGCACGAGGAATTTCAAAATCAAAGCATCATGGAGCAAAATTCAACTAATACGAGATAACAGCTACCTGCCTGCGCACAATTTAACGCTAACGGCAGACGAAGAAGCTGCAATACCGCAAGTAGTAGATTTCTGTGAGGGAGTGACTCTGGGAAGAGTTGTAAGCAACCCCGATGCGCTAAATGATCTCGGTGCTCGCATTGGAAGAATAAATAAGGAACTGGACTAGAATCAGCCTACGCCACTACACCTATACCACACAATCGGACAGTACTCCTTGGGAACCATATCTCTACTCATCCTAGCTGGGTACATCGCAAACACTTGCATTAAGCGAAAAACGCAAACTTAGCTCGCCGGAGACGAGCGAAAAGAAGATATATATTTTTTTTCTTTTTAGGGGGGGGGGGGGGGGGTATTGTGCCCCGGTAATAATAAATACATGATAATTAGTACATTATAAGTAGTGCATACATCGAGTAGGCCACACATTCCGCTGACTCGGCATTGCGCAATTAAATCGACCTCGATCGGATGCCGCGCGAAGGCCGACTCAGCCGAGTTCCAAATTTACATTACTACGAAAAATAATCTCCAAATCTGGGAAATAATGTAAACCAGATTTGGAACATCAAACAACAAAACAATGTTGACTAACTTATGAGCCTATAAAAGGACCAGCAAGCTAACATTGAATCAGTCTGAATTTATATGTTAACACCTTTACGTGCGTTTCGACGGATTCTCATAAGAAATCCGTCTTTCCATTCTTTCGTTCAATTATCAATAAATACTTTCACTTTTTACTTGGACGTTTCATTTTGGTTCTAACCCTTAATTAGTATATCCTGAAAAATACTGTGCAGTGCGATATTCCTGCGGCACAACGAGAATATTAGTATCGAAAGCGGTATTAATAATGATTTGTCTTAATATTAATTGAAAATCTTCGACACGAAGGAAAACAAAGAATTGGATACATCGTATGGAGTGCGAAAATTACAGGGAAGTCGTTTAATGACCGGAAATTCGCCAATTACATTTGAGTAAAATATTATTCGTGTCGGTGACAACATTTATGATCAACGCGAAGGTTCACTGGAATTGATATTCAAAAAATCACCCGATGAATTCCTCGAAACGGCAAATGATATGGAAAATTATCGTGAAATCTTTAACTCGACAAACGCTTATAGAAAACATTACATCAGTGATCATACGATTCGCGAGGATAACCGTGCAAAATTCAAGAACATTATTGCAGAAATTATAGTGTCACCGTTGAGAAAATCCGCACCAAAGAGATACTCGGAACAATTGCGTACAGGCTTACCGTTATCAAAAATTGTTAAGAGGAATGGTTGCCTGGATTACATTTCTTGGGACTACCCTAACGAATTAGCCGACGGGTTAAGAGTTTTCTTTGCATCCCCATCAGCGGGAAATTTTAATCAATCGAATGAGATCGTTTCCCTTATCGAAGAACTACGCCAAGCTGGAATCATTTATTCATGTTGGTTACGAAGTATTCAAGCGCAGTCCTATCGCAACCACCAAAATGAGCGTTGCTGTGATAGCTCATCATATGATAAGGAAGAAGAATACTGATACCACTGGTGATCGACGTCCCCCTGGGGAAGGCTTTGAAATCACTGACGACTGTCGATGCGATATGGACAATCGAACATTGTGCACCCGTCGGAGAACACGATGCTGTATCTATGCGAGTGATACATGTTGCTATTGAGGAAGAAGTTAGACTTATTTACGCCATTACATCTGACCTGCGAAGTAGTATCGATGATTCTGAAACAATGTTTCAACTCATCGAATCTCAATTTCAGGGAGACGTGACACACGACCGAGCGAATAACGCAACGATACAAGTAATTGATGCACGCGATTCCGAGCTTCTTATTCGTTTGAGCGGGCGATTGAGATGGAACTAATAGACGCTCTAAATAATTTGGAACCGCAGATCGAAGCTCTCGAAAACTCGACTGTACATAATTCTCCAATTTTATCTGAACTTCATGATCGTGCTGGATGAATTGCGTCGGAGCATGAGAAAACAGTCGATAGCGGATGAACTCTATAAATCTGCACGGAAAAATTACCCGCGTCATCATGTTGACATACGGCGGTTGGACGAGACGTAGCAAGCTGATCTCGTATGTATATCAGCGTACAGGCAGTACAAGAATTGCTACAAATACCTACTAACAATTAGGGATTTTTTTCACCGTATGCTTGGGTCGTAACAACGAAAACGCAGAGTTGCAAGGGTGTGTCGACTGCCACCAAATCGGTTCTTAATCTTGGTCGTTCCCCAAAAAAATTGCACGTTGATCGCAGTAAAGAATTTTATAACAGTGAATTCAAGACGTTGCTTCAATGCTACGGAATCACACTGTACTGCACCTTCAGTAACATGAAAGCATCGAAATGGGAACGTTTTAATCGCACGATCAAAGGTAAAGGTAAAGGTAAAGTGGAAACAATTTTCCCTCCGTGGATCGTACAAGTGGGTCGATGTACTCAAAGATGTTATCACAAATTACAGTAATTCCAAGCATTGTACGATAAAGATAAAGCTCTGCGATGTTACTGTTCAAAATGAAAACATATTTTGCTTCACGTTTATTGAAATTCAAAAGTTAATCGAACGCGAAAGATAAAATTCAAAGTTCATGATAAAGTATGAATAAGCAAGTATAAGCACGTTTTCGAAAAAGCTTATATACCAAACTGGCGAACGGAAATATTCGTCATATGGAATGTTGTATATACCGATCCTGTAACATACAAGTTGCGAGATTATCAAAACCAACCAATCGATGGTAGCTTCTATCGAGAACTCGCACCCGTCAAATACCAATATACATACCTTGTGAAAAAAGTTATTCGGAAGCGAGGAAATAAATTGCTCGCAAAATGGTTAGATTTCACAGTTCTCACAACAGTGGGATAAGCAAATGTGACTTGTAATTTGTTTTTGTATATTTCACAATTTTTAATCGAAGAAATACAGAAAGGATTTGAAAACATGGATTTATAATTTATTCTCAAGCATAATTAGTAAAATACAAAAACATAACTTATATTCACTTTCTTTACATTATGCGGAAGAACTATTTTTCCGCAATTACATTGTTTCTTCAAGTGTATCCAGCCACTCTTCTCGATACAAGGATACCTTTTCGTGCTGCTTTCATAATCGGCACACGTAAACGAGGCAATGTCTTCGGCGATTGGACAATAACATGGATGCAGTATTCTCTCTTCGATATTTTATTTGCAATAAAGGACGCGGTGTAACGAGTCCAAGCTCTCGTTTTGCGATTAATTTTTCCAGACCACCTCATTTAACGGCAGGGTAGGGTTAATTCGTGTGAGAAAGGCACATTTTTATCATTTTTTTCGACGAAACAGTTAAAATCTATTTATATAAACCAATAGTACGTTAAAGTGTGCCATTCGAAGAATATTGTGTCCAATTTTCACGAAGAAATATTAAAAAATACGGCGATGGCAGCAATTTTTGTCAAGCGTCTCGGAAAAAAGTTGAATTGCGGTGCCTATCATAACTCCGTGCTGGATCATCTTAAATAAAAAAATCAAAGTAATATCGTTAGATAAGAACTTTCCCCAGGTAACGCTGGGAGGGGGGGTCGAAATAAAAAATTTTCAATTTTTGGGAACACTTTAAAGGGAAAAACGCGATCTTGAGCGCAAAAATCAGTTAATTTGTTGTTATAAAATGAAAAATATAAACAAATTTGAAAAAAACTCTTCAGCGTTACCTCGTAAATTATGTACAGAAATAGTGTGCAAAATGTCAAAAGGATCGGTGCAGTAGTTTTGAAGTTATGATGGGCATCGACTTTGAAAATGCGAGTTGTGGGGAAAGCGCTTTAAAGTTTTGAACACTAAAGAATTTGAGATGAAACGTTCGTAAGTGAGTTTTATCGGCTTACCTCACACTGAATCATCGATGCCAGGTCCATAAAGGATGTTGCTGTCATCCAGGATGTCTAAAGCATCTTTGTGCTCTTGTCTATGACGAATCCTGCCTTCTTTCGTCTGTTTTTCGGCTTCCTGATCTGCTCGGCCTATACGCATAGAGTCAGATGATCGCGCCCACTCATGAGCGTTTGGTCCACTACTGATTCCCATTTCTTGCATGAAGGTTAGTAAAGCAAAAGAACCTTCATTGAAGACACAGGCTGCCACATAAGCTGCAATCTGAACGATGACAGAGGTTCCACCCACGTGCTTTGGTGAGATTTTCCAAATAAGTTGGTTCAAACTCTCATTGTTGTTCTGCGTAAAGCCTCCGACACATCGCTCTAGGAGGGCATCTTTGTTCAGATCTTCACAGATGGGATTGATGGCATCCAAAACATCCTTGAGAAGAGCACTGTACATGTGTTTGAACGAATCCAATGCATTATCAGCTGCAGCTTTTTGCCATTCGCACCAGGAGTCCGCGTCGCTCGGGCATTTTTTATGCTGTGGATTCTCGTTCACGTCTTCGTTTTTACGTTTTTGCGGAGGCACAATTTTTCTAGATCGATATAATCTCGACCCAGTTGATGTTCTATCAAATCTTGTCACTTTTTCGGCATTTTGGCAATAATTTCACACAAAACTGAACGAAAATGGAGCTAAAATGATGCGAAAATCGGAAAGCACATGTACATCTGCTCGATAGAACGTTTGCTGCTATACTAAATTATATGCTCTGCACTGACTGAAAATATAATTCAGGTCTAATCACGTTTGGCCTTGTTTTCAAATTTCTATACAGAAAGATGACGGTTAAGGGAAGGTATTATATAGAGAGCGAAATAGCTGCCAGGCAACAATAGCGCGCTCCGGTCAGGTAGGCAGAACATTCAGGCAGATATAAAAATACTCACAACGTCGTCAATTTTGCTCCGATCGACTTGAAATTTAGACACAATATTTTTGAGATATTATGCTTTCAGTTAAAAGTTAAAACAAATCGAAAAACAAAATTTTCAAACCCTACCCTGCCCTCAATCCCTCGAGTACGACTAGAAATCTATGAGAATAGTCATACTTCTCGTAGAAAAAGTACATGAATTTTTTTAAGATACACTAACTTCTACACTATTGTAACAATAAAGATAAGGCCGTGACATATTATCTCTCTGATATGAATGACTATTCAAGTTTAAATTTGAACTCGCTGCTGCAGCGCGTTTAAATATTTATTCTCAACAGTAGTGAGGAGTGTATCATATAAATAATGGTTCTTAATCGTGCGGCTCGCGAATAAAACAATATCCCTTTATGGCTCCAATTACTACATCTCATAGTGATCAGTTTATAAAAACTTTTTTTCATATAGTTATATTTACATTACTATGAAACGTTTTATAACTAACTAAGTGTCACTTTTTCTGATACGTAGTTTCGACTGTATGATTTTTGCTCCGAATTAGTTTTAAATTTTTCTTAAAAATTTGACGATCAAATAGACATCGCTTGTAATCGTCAAACGTTATCGTTTTCAGTGTAGTTTTCTTTATACCTTTCGCACGCAGATTAATCGAGTTTTGCACTGTGAAACTATCCATTTTGGCACTTAATCCAACAAGTTGTTACATAATTTGTGCATTATTTTCGTCCTTCATGACCCCCAAATCTTGTTTTTATTAACTAATAGCATATCTTACGCATTATCTGACGAATAATCGGACATATAAAACTTGTCAATATCGCGTTTCACAACTTCCTATATCCGGAGTGTTCGAGCGAGGATCTGGTGGGTAAGCAAAAAATGATCAGAAACTCGCACACTGTTTTCGCGTATCCGAATGGTTATTCATCGCCGGTTCGGTCACAGATAACAATAACAATGATAATAATAACTCGCGAATTGGAACGAGCCGGTCGGTAATAGTAGCCGTCAAACGTATGTACAATGGAATCTGAATGACCATTAGGGCGAAGTCGAGGTCGAGAGATAAGAGGCACAATAATGAAGCGTAGCCGTGGACGAGATACGTCCGAATACCGTGATAGAGAAAAGAACCGGGGTTTAACACAATCGAGATATGATTTATGGCAATGAGCTGAACAATGGCGTGTGGATACTTAGGTAGTTCACTCGAGAATGACCGAGAAATAGTTTCCGGTCAGCCACGAGACGCGTCCCGGCAGAGCGATGGAAGGGGAAGCGCCGCTCAGCCATCGAGCGAAAGAAATGCGTTAGAAAAATTTGCCACAGACGGGGTCTACTCATAAAAGAACAAAAAAACGACAAAAATAGCAGTTTTCAAAACTGGGTGCTAACTGTAAACAAAATCGTAAACAATTTTGAAAAGAACCAAAATGAAGATAAATCCTTCCTCTATAAAATGGCGTTAGTTAAATTGGCCTGGGCCAACTATCAGCGAAATGGCATAAAAAACCGTTCCGACACTCTTTTCAACATTTGACCGGAAACCTTTTTCGGTAGTGTATATGGTGAAAATAACACACATATATATATACAAATATGGTAGTCCGTATACGCCGATCGGGTCTTTCCGTGAATGAGACAGGCGTGCAATGAGGACATATGTCTATATATTCGAGACCTGTACGCGTTGCTCGATTGTTCCGAGATACGAGCGAGCGTAATGTATGTAAAGATACGCATGTACAACTTGCGTAAAGCCGCCGATGTTTTTGTATTCTTTCAGCTACTAAATCTGTATAGACAAATTAAAAAAAAAATGTAACAAAATTAAATAATTTGGAAAAAATATAATTTATCGTCGTTGATCCAGCTCGATCAAGCTAGGGCTTCAATCTTTCTTGCTATAGCCACATATTATTTTGGAGAGATAGCAGAGACTTGGACTAGCAGTGGGGGATCGCCGCGGCTTTTTATTTTGTTTTTCGTATAATGGGCATGGCTTCATTATTTTTACATATTTCGATTGCCGCAAAAAATTTCGAAGACAGGTATGTTGTAGGGTTACCTGTCTCATCTTACAACGGTAAGATGCGCCAAGAGTTTCTCGAAGCATCGAGAGACACAGGGTGCGGATTAAGCATTATGGGCACCATATTTCTAAGAATGATTCGAATGTGTACTTTAAGGATTTTTGTACAGGAAAACCCACAAGGGTTTCTCCTTGTTCGACGTGGATTGGGTCACGCAGGCCCGTTGCGATCGGGGCAACGACGGCATTGTCTTAGGAAGCGGAGTTAGTTCTTAGGAAGACGCCACGACGGAAAGACGCAAAACGACGACGGTGTATTTTTCTCATTATACAATTAAGGGGTCACGTACAGTTAGGACTTCGAAAAAGGGGGTTTTTTGCGAATTTTGTTTGGGGACACATTTAAATAATTAATCGTAAATCTTTTTCCATACAAAAGACATATATTTTAAGTAAATAATACAATTTTTTCATTGCAAAATATGCAGAAATTTTTCCATAACCGCACGTAACGTAGGGGTCCCAAAAAAAAAGGTCCTCCGCGGTGAACAGTGCAGCTCGTCACCGGATCGTCCGAAATCAAAATAAAAGTAGAGATCATTAGTTAATGACATAATGCTCCGGTTGATCGAAGGATTTGAAAATTTTATGATTTTTCACAAAATGGTGGATGTTGGAAGTCAAAGTTGTGTTTTCGACCCAAATTTTGCTCACATTTTCAGCTATAAAAAAAAAATAATCGCATAGAAAAATCCTTCGTTCATCCGGAGGACAATTATGTCTAGAAAAAGTGAGCAAAATTTCAAGTCGATCGGTAAAGCCGTTTCCGAGGTACAGTGATCACCGTGTTCGAAAACATAGTTTCGAGAAAAACGCATTCAAAGTTTTCAGTACGATTTACATGCAGAAGAAAAATTTCCGTTCAAAGTTACATATCTCCATACCCAACAGTCGGATTCGTCTAAAATTTTCACAGAATACTTTTCAAATGTGCTACTTTTAGAAAATGTAAAAAAAAAATCGATTTTTTGAAAATTCTAACTGTACGTGACCCCTTAATAATAGAACATTCACTTATATCAACGACATCTTAGTTCACTGTTCATTCAAACACTCCGCTTACCATATCCCAATAATTACAACAACAATAAACACTACAATATTATTTTGTGAAATATAATGAATCTGAAATAAAAATTTCAAGATATTTCTAGAAACACGCAATTGTTGGTTGTTTAGCCGTGTTCACCAATCGTAATTAATTGCATTCGCTATTTCGCTGTGACTAGCCTAGCCAACTTTACAATTTGTTAATGATCATTATTAAAGTGATTGGTGAACATATGTTCAGGGGGCACCGGGAGAATCAATATCACCGCCCATTGAAGCGCGCAGTTCATCGAGCCTCAGGCAAATGCCCGAAACGACTTCAAATATAGATAATCTTAAGCCAGTCATCCCATGTGAAAGCTCTTTTTTGCGCTTCTTTGGGAATTTTTTTTGGGAATTAAATAAACATACAACTGCAAACTCACCATATATTTATTAATATTTTGAGTACACTTTACTTTTTTCAGATCAAAATCATCGCTCATTGCTCGTGTACGCGTTTTCCCCGACAATGTATTTTGCTAATTGGCTTCCACGATAATTCAGAAACTATTTTCTATTTTCGATAATTTATAACTATTCAGTATATCTATAGTTCTAACTAGAACTAGAATTGTTGTGATTTGTGAGGAATTGGACTGTTGACACGGTTAAAAAAAAGATGGATTCTAAATTTCGTCGCTTTTTTTATACTTTCTCAGGAAGGTTTCAATGCAGCAATCGACTTCGGGATGCACTTTCAGGGTAGTGTAACATTCGGTCCCAAGTGTCAGCCCTACCACCGTTAACCCTGGTGAGCCTTCGTTTTTGAGAAATCGATGAATCAAAATTTGTGTGACGAGTTTGAACCTCGAAAATAACCTGAATTTTGGAAGCGGCGCAATAGCCTAGCGGTAAAGGTCTTCGGCTAGTGCGCTCAAAGTTTTGGGTTCGAGTCCTGCTACCGCTACTTCTTTTCAATCGAAATGCTCGTAAACGTTATTTTTATTTATTTACTTTAATTTCAATTCGACTTTTTTATATTGCGTTTTCTTGCACGAGTGATTATAATCACCATTTCACAAACTTTTTATATACATTTTTTTCTTATATTCTTCATCTAGATTGAAGTTATTTACAACATAATTTACGCGCGTGCAATGTACGACCCGGCTATTCTCTTGAACAGTGTTAAGGCCTTAGGCCACCCTAGAGGCTGAAAAAATAGGCTTTTTGGGGATTTTTTTTCAGAAATACTACAAAATAAATCGAGATAACAGAAACGTGATTTTATTATCTATATCAGTGACTGCTTACAATAATTTTTTTGACGCGATTTATTACAAAATGGCGGCCGTGCAGCGTTTTTGCGACGACGTCTTTTTTTCGGGGTCCACGGCCGGACTAACAGCTCCTGTAATTTTTAAAATAATAATGAGCAAATGAATTTTTCGATTATATATAGTAACTGCTATAGAAGTACGTAGGATTTTTGCGATATATTGATTTTTGGCCAAATGGCGCCCTTCTAAAGTGAAAAGTGAAAAACTTGCCTAAAAAATTGTCAGATAATTGTTAATAACAAATGAACTACGCACTATAAAAAAAATCCTACGTACTTCCATAGACAATGTATATTTCAAGATATTTTCAAAATTTCAAGTTAATCGGTTGAAAATTGCTTGAGTTACAAGTCCGGCCAACTTGAAAAATACACTATTGAGATAAACGCGTTTAAAGTTTTGAGTAGTAGAAAATCATGAATAATTTTACAATACCTTTAATCTGCGATGCCTGCACCATACAATTGGCCTTCCAGATTATCTTCCTGCTCTTGCATTTTTTTTCTGCTTAATCTTGAAGCGATTCTTGCCTCTTTTACCCGGTCGGACAGCGATCTTTCTGCAAGCTTTATGCGCTGTTTGTCGATCTCCAGGCACATTTCGTAGCTGTTCGGGCCGATTTCCAAGTTCATTGCCTTGATTATGTGCAAAATTGAAACAGACCCGTCATTGAACACACAAACTGCAATATCCGTGGCTACATCCAAGATTGTTTTACCACTCGAAATGGATTTCGGGGCCAATGCCCACACAGTGGAATTGAAGCTTTCATTGTTATTTTGTGTGTAACCACCGATGCACTGAGTTAGAAGATCTTCACTGGTCAGTTCTTCATAGATTGGTTTGATAGCTTCATAGACTTCAATTGCAAGAGCTGGCTTATGTTTGTACTCAGCCAAAGTATTTGTAGCTTTAGCGCGTTGCCATGAGCACCATGCGGACCAGATGGCCTTGTACTAAAATTCGAAATCCAAGTACCTAAAGGTTTTTCTCGGCCATAATCTTCTGGGACATCATTTTTGAGGTCCTAAGGAAATTTAAAAAAAAATCGATTTTTCGAAAATTCTAGGGTGGCCTTAATCAAATATTGAGTTTATTTTTTTTGTTAAATTCAGTGCCTCGGAATTTTCTTTTTGGACCCTTCAACGTTTTTCTTCCGATTTCTTCGAGATTTTCCTGGCATCCTAACCTCAGAAGCCGATCCGAGGTCTGTCATCCTGACATTTCTTGGCCCAATAGTAAAATATTATTAATCCAAGCCTTGGGAGCCACTATTGGACCAAGCCTGGACCAAGGCTTCGCCTAATGGTGTAATATTCTTAAACCGAGCCTTGCGAAGTTACCACTGGGCCAAATCTGGTCCCAAGCGCGGCCCAATAGTTCAATGTTTTTAAACCGAGATTTGAGAAGTCAGCACTGGGCCAAGCCTCGTCCGAAGCTTGACTCAATTTTTAGATATTTGTTTAAACCGAGCCTTGAGTAGTCACCATTAAGCCAAGTCTGACTTAAGGCTTGGCTCGATGATTTAATTTAGTTTGACTCTCGAAAACAAATTTTGAAATCTTCAAATGTTTGACGAAATTTTGTTTGCCAGTTCTAAATCGCATAAATCAACTTTATTCTTTTTGTTCATTTTAGAAATGTGTAATGATTATTAATTATTATAAATTGCATTGCACAACTTTATAATTTGAATTTTGAACGATCAATTATTTAGAAAAACACCTTCCTATGTCTGTGTGTGTGTACCTAACACACGTAGGAAGTGAATACATCTCTTTTGACCACTCTCATTTTGTTATATTATTGATTATCAAACACGAGCGCTCACACCGAGCTTTTTTACATACAAATGTACGTAAAAATATAGGTTTATTGTATAAAACACTTGATATTTTCGCGTTCGGCTGTCTGTCGAACGCGTCGTACGAAGTCTCGAACCCCTGCCCGAGCATGCGCCGGCGAGGCAGATGTAGATACTCGCTGCCGCTCGCTCGAGCGAGAGCCAATGCAACGGAGGTGTGAGCGAGAGAGAGTGACGCTCTCACTCTCTCACACATCAGTCTCCCGCTATCTTCTTCGATCCTCCATTCTCTTGTCCGGTTCAACTTACGCACGGCTCTCTAACGTCGCATAAGAAGTATTCACTTTAAAAATAAAAACTTCAGATATCAATTTTTAAAGCAGTGACAAAACTTTTGAAGAATTATTTTCAGTTATTTGATTTATCATTTTATGATTATTTTTACACTGATAATTTAAAAATATAAAATCGATCAATTGACAATACTTTTTTTTCAAAAACCTATTATTTGAAAAAAACTACTTGATACAATAGATATTTTAGTTCTTGATTGATATCGATTGTGAACATGCCATTTTTTACTCAATTATTGCGATATTGTTGGTCTTATATTTTATTTTTCTGAATATATTGTGACGTGATTCTTTCCCGACGTAGGGAAAAGTCGCCGTCCCAAGGCCGCTCGCGTCATTTGCCCTCGCTCTGTCACCCGTTAGACATATGGGCTCCCGTAGCTTTGTAGCTGATTGTGATACGACCGTCAGGTGGAGTTTAGAGGAGAAGTTATAAGGATAAAAGGTCGTGGCGCTCAACCCTGGCGTGGAGGATAGTTCTCACCGTATCGAGCTACCCGTCAGGTAAAAGCGACCAGCAATTACGCGCGAGAAATTGATGCAGGTCCGGCTGCAATACCGGCGCCCCGCCGTGTGGTTCATCGCGTATGAGGACGAGCGGAGCTTTAAGATTACGGGCGAGGGCGGGAACCCCTCGTTCCGCCGACGTAGGTGCTCTCCTATGCGCGATGACCAAGGGGAAACGACTGTCGGCGTACTCGCGAGATCCCGTGCAACGTCGATAATCGCGTTATCTTTGCGGGTAAGTGTTTCGCTGAGCGAGAGGGCAGTAGCTTTCGGTGAACGAATCCAGATTTGAGAAGATGAGAATTTGATTGGCTATTAGACAGTCGTTATCGTGTCGCGCTCGCGAGCAGGTGTCGCGCGAAGGATCGTAGAGAGAGCGAGATGTCTCTGTCTCGCCTACGCGTGTGCGTAAGTTTCGCTCTCTCTCTACGTACGCGCTCCCGTGTCGTTGGGCGCTCGCTCTCTAAAGTGAGAAGCCCGAGTTCGCGTACGCGCCATGGGGAGCTCCGTGTACACCCGGCTCCCTACGGGTATTGTAGTTTCAGTGTGTTCTCGCAATATAAAAGTTAACTTATCGATTTCGGACGGGAGTGTTTTGATCTCGTGATTTTTATCGAATGTGTGTCGGTCTCAGGCGTTACCGCTGGTGCACTTTTCGTGACGCTGCAAGTTGTGCGGTGCTGCGCAAATTCGTGTTCTCACTCTCCGAGTTGAGGTTTCGCCTCGCGGAGGAGTGACGATATTTTTGGGCCATCCCGGGGTGATTTACCCCGACCCTCTCTACCACACTCAGCAACCTGAGCAGCCGAGCGTTTCCGGTTCTGCCGATCTCGCGGAAGCACCCAGCTTAGCCGGATCGTCACTTCCGGGGAAAAAAAGTGATGCCGACCACGACGGTTAAGTCGCGATCGGTAAATTAAGATGAGTAGTTCCTGCTTTTCTTAACCCGATCCGCCCGTATCCCGATCTGTGGAGATAGAGAGGTCGGGCTGTTCCCTCCCGACCTCTAGGTGGTGCCGGTTGTCGATACCGGCGACACAAAAATCGACTGACGCCCTGCCGGCACATTGCGGGTGCATTTTTCCGCGAGAGAGGCGACCGAAGGTGACGATGGCGGAATGATTCCGGCAATTCGTCACAATATACTAAGATGTACAGTACGTGTAAGATATGACGTTAATGCGCTTATTTTTATGTGAGTATAGTATACTGTGACGTTGCACAATTTTCGCCCTCCCCCGCTGCACCAGCTCGCCCCAAAGGCAGCCGTTCCACCAACCTAAAACCTAAGTTTATCAGTAAGTACGTCCTTTCCCTTATATTATTATTATAAAATGTGCAAGCACTTACGCGTCGCCCCGAAGAAACCCACTGCCAAGAAGAGTCACAGCCATCCCCAGGATAACCGCCGGCATCGCATCCACCATAACCTAAAATCAAACAAAGTACAGAATAAAACGAAGGACAAGCTATATCAATCAGAAGAAGACTCAGCTGGATCTCAAATCGGAAGCGTGCCCTCACCATCCCCTCAGCAGTCCATGGATAATCCGACGCACTCACTCTCACCACAATTTATAATAATCACCCACGTCCAAAAATATTGAAACGGCATGACAACAAAACAGCAGGCACCTGTCAACTCGTAGGACGCGACCAGTCTCTCGAGTCATCGATCATCGAGTGTCCTATCGACCGGAGAGATGGCAGCAGCGCCCGGCATATCGATTACCCTACCCGTCAGTCCTATGTTCCTCAAACTTATTACCCTACCATATCGATCGTCCTCCCGTTCCGCCTAGTTCCCGATAGAGCCCCCCGCCCCCCCCCCCCCCAGCATTGTCCCCAGAAATATCCACCGGAGTTCAAGATCATAGAATGACCCGCGACCCAAGCATCCAATGAGCAATCAAGGATCTCCCGTGTCTCGTGAAATCAGAGGCACGGAAGAAATTCAAGAACACCGATAAAATCAGCAAGTTTCGGGACGACACGTGCCCGGCAGTTTGCGGCGAGCCATAGAGGAGAGAAGATAGAAATTTGGAGAACGTATTAGAGAAAAGTAAAGAGCGAGATAATTAGAGAAGTGATAAATAATCATCAGAGTATTGTTGGAGAATAGTGAGTGAGGAGTGGAAGAGTGAGAGAGAAGCGAGGAGTGATTGAGTAAAATTAAATAACGAGAAATACGCAAGGAGTAATTGAACGACGACGACCTGGCATGATTATATACGGACCGCGAGGAGATTCGAGAAGAAAACTTCGAACGTAAGTGTTTGCACTAATTGAAATTTTGGCAAACATTTTTTTTTCTTTCATTTATTGTTACTGCCTTTGCGAAAATTGTTATTCGAGCCCCCCCCCCCCCCCCGTTCTTATTCCCGGTTTAGTTTCCCTAAGAATATTTATTATCTCCGTGACTTTTCACGGAGAGAGCATCATACTATAAGCCGTGTGGGGAACGGCTGTGTAGTCTTGAGCAACGTGTAGTTAGAATTTCGAGATTCTTAGACGGCCTTCGACGGTCCTCGCCATCCATTGTTCGCGACACCCAGTGTTTACGTTTTTTTTATATAGTGTCCCGAAGTATCTCGTCCAAGTTTCCGAGCTTGGCGAAATATTATTTCGTGTATTTGAAAATTGGCCAGTGGTAATTATTAAGAGGCCGTAGGGTCGTAGGACCCCCACCCTGAGCTACCCCCAATATTCCCTTGTCCCTTAGTCTCCCGATATTAATTGTTTGCGCCCCACACTTGTGATAAAATTTCGTTTTGTTATTTTTTTTTTTTTTCTTTAAAAATAACTGACGCCCATTTGTATAAATTTTTATTTTGTAATATTGCCCCCGAGATCGTCCGCCGAAACTATAAGTTCTTGTTATAATTAATTTTGTTAACTAATAATAGATAAATAAAATAATTGTTATTTGCGTGTATAATTTGTGTCTCCTCTATTAATTAAATTCGTTTATAGTCCCCCACTTTTCCCCCAGTTATTCGTCCCCCATCGGTGTGACAATACATAACTAAAAAAATTATTATAGTGCGAAATAAAGCATACGACACGAGAAAGAGAGAGAGAGAGAGAGAGAGAGAGAGAAAGAGAGAGAGAGAGAGAGAGAGAGAGAGAGAGAGTATACCAGCAGAGAAAGGATAAGGGAGTCTATGCGTACTTCGGAAAATAAACAGTATCCGAACGCGAGAGAAAGAAGAGTTCGTGCGATTGGCCAAGGCGCTTCAGCGTGTCCGAACGCGTTGCTGGCCAAAGAGGCACGACAAAAGATCAGTCGATCGACATCCGAGCGATTAAGACCCATTATTACATTTTCCTTGTTATTATAACTTTACTATTCTTTTTCAGTACTCAGGTCATATGCTTTATACTTTTCAGTAATCAGGTATTATTATGCCTCAAAAACGTACATTTTGTGATAACTCCTATTACAGAATAAAAAAAAAAGCATTTCATGGCAAAAAATACATCTGAATCAGAGTGGGAAGCGTCGAAGAATAGTAATTATTCAAGTGTGACGAATGCACCTGGAGAAGTTTGTAATCATAATACTAACTTCAAGGATCATCATACATTTATGGGTAAGTTTATCGATATATTTACCAAATAAGCATGTGTTACAACTTTATGGCTTATAATAAATAAAATTCGTAAATATTTATCTTTTGTTAACATTTCAATAAATTTTGAATCAAATTTATATATATATGAGGCATTCCACGCCAGATCGGACACCATTTAGCTTTCGCATCTCCGATTTTTTTCAAAAATTTTTATGTTCTGGTATCGGTTGAAAGAGGTATGTATGATTTGTTTCAATATGTTTTGTCGAAACGTTCTCAAGATATCGATTTTTCAAAAATTACGTTACTTTTTTTTGTTACCGGAGGATTTTCTCGACATCATAAGTGCCTAGGATTGTCGGGTGTCGTCAAGGCGCCCGATAGCGAGTCGGTCGTACGATCACATGCGTTAGCCAAACTCACTACGCCTTTCGACAATCTTCGGCGACGAAGTGCCGAGAGTCTTGAAGTTAGCGCGACGATTCCTCTATTTCCCCTTACCTATTGATTCCGTTCGCCGAACCGAGACGACGTGGCGATTGACACTCGATCGCGTACTGTCTGTTTTAACACACGCGTCCCGAGGCAGTAGAGAATAAACTAGACAGTATATTAGTCTACTAATTTTCCCGGCCAAGTAGTGGAAAAGGGTTCCGAATTTCAACGGGTGTGCTGTTTATTTGTCAAGTGGTTTTGAAAGGAATCGGTGGAGAACGCTGTGGAACGAACTTTTGTCAAAGTAAGCATATATCTGTTTCTTTATCCGATCACTTGGGTCTTCCATTAACCTTGCGGAGCTTATTTGGTCCTTCAACGGAATCCTCCCCCTGAGAATCCTATTTGTCAATTTATTTGTCAAGAATAGTGTCGTTTGTCAGAACGAAAAACTGACTGGCGCCCAAAACGGATATATAGAATTTATTAGCTATCGTTAAAAGAGCCCCGACAGCCGACGGACCACGGCCGCGCCGGGTGAATATTTCGGAATAAAATAAGAAAAGGAATATGGGTCTCATTTTAAACATCCATAACTTTGCGAAAAATTGGCCGCATTGGAAGTTGTTTTTCCAATTTTTTCTTTTTAAACGCACTTTCGATCAAAAGTTTCGAATGAATTTTTCAAACCCTATTTCTATAGGATTTTCAAGTTTGAAGTATAAACTGTCAATTTACAAAAAACACGTACCGATCGATTTTCTTTAAACATTTTTGTAAAAAACTGTCATTTATTCCCCAAATTGTAAGCCTGATTAGATAATGGGACAACGATGGGATCTATTTTTTTTCGATTTTTCAATTGCCATATTTTAGTTATCCGTGTTGAAAAATATCTAAAAAAATGCACAGGAACTACTACTAATAATTATTCGACACAGGGATAATTAATTAGTTCACACATTGATGAGCATGCGGCAGCACTCGATGGGCTTGGGCCAAGAATAAGAGTATTATTGTTAATCGCGTGTTATCAGCGCCTCCTCTGAATAACCTATATTAATTCCTCTTAAAGAAACAACCAGGGAGACTGGAGGAAAGACGTGTCAACGTCGAAGGCTTACAGATTTCGCCACTCGTGTCGCCTCAAGCCCCAATAACTGACCAATAGCAATAGATAGCAATAGGTGATCACGTCTGCTCGCGCCCCACGATTGGTCAGTTACTAGCGCCGACAGCGTAAATAAATGTACATACTGTTGTGACGCTTTTTAGATCGTAGTTGACACTTCTTTCCTCTAGTCTCTAGTCATTTTATGTTACAAAGTTCATAGAAAATAAATATCGAAATGACAAGAATAAGATGAAAATCATTTCTATTGTCACCTTGCTGGAGGTGAAGATCGCGAGGGAGGGAGATTATCTCGCAAATAACTACAGAGATATTTTATACTTTTCTGTTTTTTGATCAGAACTGTTATAAGTTATTAATAATACAATATTAAAATGTGTTCTATTTCTTTATATTTTATAAATTTATATAGTTTATATGATATTTATGAAAGTATATCATAATAGTTTTCAGTATAAAGTATGTAAAAGATGTGTTGCACACTTCTAAATATTCCATACTTTTCAGAGGGACTTTATTTAATTATAAAAACTTTATTTAACATAATACAATTTAGAGTAATTTGATAAATTTATAATGCAAAGATGTGAAGAGGTAATTTTAGTGTTGACAAACGTTTTAAGTTTTGCTTTTTGAAGATTTTAAAAATTATTAATATCACTACAATTCTAATTAAAATTAAAAGTTATATGTATCTGCTCACAATTGGACTAGTAGCAACGAGTTTTCGTTTCAAAGTGTAAGAACAATATTTTTTATTCTCATGCTCAGGAGATTTCGACATTTTTTTCCAAGAATTAAGTCAAGGCTACGGCAAGCTCGAGTTTTTCGTTGATCTCGAATTTTAGTTCCCTAAGGCTGAAATTGACTCTGGATTTTATTTCCCAAGGCTTGGATGAACCCTGAATTTTTTCGTTTCCCAACGCTTGAATCTAACCCTAGATTTTTGTTTCCCAAGGAATGGGACAACTCTGGGTTTTTGTTTTTCGGGGCTTGGGCCACCATTGTTTTTTTTGTTTCCCAAGGAATGAGACAACTCTGGGTTTTTGTTTTTCGATGCTTGGGCCAACAATGGTTTTTTGTTTCCCAAGGAATGGGGCAACACTGGGTTTTTGTTTTTCGGGGCTTGGGTCAACGTTGTTTTTTTTGTTTCCCAAAGCTTAGGATATTAATATTATCGAAGACTTGAACCAAGCCTCACTCAATGCTCAGTCGAGGCTTGCCCCAAGTCTCGCCCAATATTGGCGACGCTTGGTCCAAGCTAGGGCCAAGCCTGGCCCGATCGCTCTTTCCTACCTAGTAGCAGTGCAGCCAGATCGCGCGTAAAACTTACCCTCTCTCTAGTCTGTTACGCGCCCATCACACAATCATACTAGCGCGTGTCCGTGAGCGAGCAACGCTCGGACATCTTCGGAAAGAGACGAGCGCGGTCGAAGTTCCCCGACCGCGCCTTCGGCTGCTACAACAATACATGGGCACTGAGCACGTTCATGTGCGCCCAAGCCGAAACGCCCGAAACGAAGGCTTCGAGGGAAAAAGCAATTTGAACTCGCGCGTGACGTCACCCGACGTCACGCGCGAGGCTTTTTGATGATTTTAATGCTTATTTAGGTCTTGGTTTTCTGCGTTATTAACGTATACAAAAAAATGTATCACGCATTGTGATCGCTTATTTTTTTAGTTTATACGTTAATTTAAATATAATATTAAATCTAAATTACAACTTATTTATCTTATAAAAAATTCTTTACGCTTTACTCACACCCGTCCTTATCCCAAATCAATTATAATTCATAAAAGTAAGCTGTAATATATTTATATTCGTATTATTATATTAATTCTCATATTTTCATCGAGCGATAAAGCATTATCCCCAAAAATAACCCAATCATCAATCCGGCCGCGAATCGTAAGTTCCAGAAAGTGCATTTTTAACACAAGCGATAAGATGGTCCCGTTGGTAGCGTTCCTGAGTTCGGTCCGCAGGGGCGCGGGACTGTTCACCGCGCTCAGTACTTTTATTTTTTTTATTTATTTTTTTTTATTAATTTGTTTTCGTATGGGACGAACTGTTTATTTCTGAAACACGCTCATTGAAAGAACATTATTCTGAAAATAGGAAAACTGCTCATGATGTTTTACGATTAACAAATTTTTGTTCTGTCATCGGTGAGTGTTCTCAAATAAACAATTCACCCCACTACAATGAAAATTACCTCTAAATGTAAAAACATAAAAAAATGACATGTTTTGTACTTCTTTCCATGTCACCCATGAGGTAAAGTACAGTGGTACACATTTTTTTAACGTGGTATCCCCAGGAGGTATAATCCACAACAAAAAAAACCTGTAAAGAACAAATTTAACAAAACATGTAATAACAATCTGTAATAAAAATTTATATATACATATTATATACAACTATATACACCGATAAATAAAATTTATACAAATAAAAATGTCGCACTACGTAAGGGTTAAAGAAACCTCCAAGTCCAAGTTTTTATCGAATGCACAATAATTATTTAAATAAACACTTTATTAATATTTTTCGCGAATATTGAACTAAAGGTTGAAACAAACAGCAGGCGGCGACGTGACGCTGGCGGGACGTGAAGAGCTGTAATATTCTATATTAACTAGTATATTACAACTCTTCACGCCCCGCCAGCGTCGCGTCGCCGACCGCTGTTTGTTCCAACCTTAAGATCACTTCTTATTTTTATGTGAGAAAAAATTAATTTAATCCGGAAATTTGTCAATGTCCCAGTAATCGTCCTGGTCGTATTCTCGGACTTGGAGCATTTCTTTTCGTTTTTTGCCTGCCTGACTGTACAAATTTTCCGCGGTCATTAGTGACAGATGGTCTCGAGATATTGTCATCGTGGTCGCACTGTCCCCCCTAGCCCTCAAAGCCAACTTGACAACGCAGATTGAATTTAACGTACTCGAACTGAGGCAGTTCCTTTTTTTTGTTTTTGTGTCTGGGATGAGAAAGAACGCTCTTTCAGCCGCAGCATTCGAATGAGGCAATGTCCTCACCATACCCAGCAACAAACGCAAAGTTTCGTACCGGAGGATACCGTCAGAATTGGTAACAGTACAAATTGCCATCCACATCTCGTCGAATGACAATTTACACCATTCTTCCTTCTGACGAATATTCTCTTCGTATAAGGAATGCCATTCGTTGCGAATTTTAATTTTTTCGGAAACGCGAAGTTGATCACAAATGAACAATACGCGCGCAACGGTCGACTCGCGATCTGCATCTAATAACGCGGGATCCTTTTCCAATACCGTTAAATTTTTCAAAAATTCGTTGTCGAAGGGGAGTCTATCGCGAATTTGACTCGAAGCCGTGACGTAAAACCGAAGGCAGTTTTGGCGGAACATGTCGACTTCGGCTTGTGGAGTCCCTCTGCTCTGTACATCCGTCAAATATTCTTCGCAGTCATCCCCAATATCAATATCAATCAATGCGCGCTGATTCGCGCAATTTTCGAAGTTGATACTGGAAGCATGAACGTCAAATATTGCCGGCTGTAACAAAGCGGGTTTGAGAAACCTCTGGAGGATCTCTATAAGCATCGTCTTTGAAGAAGGTTGCAGACGATGCATTAGAGTTTCTTCGCTTTGAAAGAAAGCGTTGATTTTATTGAATGATTCTAGTGCGAATCGCAACAAAAGAATATAGGCTTTCGTTACTGGGTTTGTTGCAACCTCGAGACGTTCTTCTGCTTGTTTAACCTTCTCCAATGACTGATCAGCCAAAAATGCTATCAGCGTCGGCCAATTCTCGATAATTTTAACGACGGCGAAATAGCGCGAGAACCATCTCGTTTCTGCGTATCGCCTGATTTTTGCCGGACGATCCTGGAAGCTATCTTGAAAACCGCGAAAAACGGCTGTTCGTTTCGGACTGTTGTTCAAAAAGGTCGCGATACCTCTGATAAAACGATCAATCTCTTTTGGGATAGCGGAGAATGCGGCGCTAGCAATCAACGCGAGAGAATGGCAAATACACGGCTGCGTTATTAGACCGGGGTTATTTTCCGACAGAAATGTACGGAACGACGAATGTTTGCCGACCATTACGGATGCGTTATCGCACGCGAGACCGAGAATGCTGCGCATGGGAATTTGTTTCCGGAAAAGCTCATTTTTGAACGCTTTGAACAGTTCAATGGCCGAACAGTTCGCCGCGTTCAAATGAAGCATCGTCAACAATTCAGTCCTTACCCTCAGCGTACTCGGCTCTACGTAACGGACCATTAACGACATCCATTTATCGTTCGTGCAGTCCGATGTTTCGTCCACGTGAATCGAAAATTTGTTTTCGCGTAGCACTCGCGTTATCCGGTCGGCTTCTACTACGCTAACCACCCTGTCGACTAGCTTCGTTGCTTTTGTTTTTCCGGCGGTCATAGCCTGCAACACAGCAGGCTCTTGACCGATGAGTTTAAATAGGCTGAGCATATCCGGTGCAACCGTCATCGCAATATTATGCTCAGCCAAAAACGTCGCGAAACGAATTTCAGCAACTTGTACTCGTTCATTAAAGTCAAATTCAGCACCAGAGGCAGCTGAAAACCTCTCTTGAGCACAAGTTGCTTCCGAAACATACGCAGAAGACGTAGTGTTCCCCGAATGGACCGATCCTACACTAAACACACTCATGTTTTTCACGTGCACTTCTGATATCGAATGCCTTTCTATCTCACAGTGGCCACATGACAACGTTGTTCCGCACGCGAGGCAATAAAACTTATCAGGCTGCGAGGCAACAGCCTGAACCCATTGTTTCCACTCTGGATGCTGAACATACCATTGGTGTTGGAAATGTTTCTTTTTAGCCGGTTTCGGCTTTTTTACCGCGGGCTCATCCATGAGCAAAAAAATCAAAAGTAGAAAAAGCACAACCCAAACGTCGAACAAATTGAGAACAAAATAATTAAAAACCACCAATGTTACGAGGCACAGAGTAGAAACGCTACCGATTTTTAAGGCAGGACTTCTATAACTGAGACTCGCACTTGCCCCATACCTCTATAAGTAAGAATTGAGCATATCGATCTGTTTTGTTTTCCACGAAATTACGAAAGCGTCATACATTGTAACACAGTAAATATGCTCGATTCTCGCTTATAGAGGCATAGGGCAAGTGGTATTTGTGGCAAAGTATTTATTTAAATCATTTTTGTGCAATCGATGAAAAACTTGGACTTGGAGGTTTCTTTAACCTTTTGCGGCATAGTGGCTATTATAATAACCACCCGTTTCGTCCAAGATTTCTATTTATAAAAATTGTATTTATAGGTGTGTATAAATGGTTATTTATATACAATTTTGAGCTTAAAATATATATATAAAATATAATATAAAATATCGAAGAAAATGTATGCTTCGAAGGGTGTAGGTTTTTTTTTCGTAGTGAATTATACCTCCTCGGGACACCACTTAAAAAAAAGTGTACCATTGTACTTTACCTCATAGGTGACATGGAAAGAAGTACAAAACATGTCATTTTTTATGTTTTTACATTTACAGGTAATTTTCATTGTAGTGGGGTGAATTGTTTATTTGAGAACACTCACCGATGACAGAACAAAAATTTGTTAATCGTAAAACATCATGAGCAGTTTTCCTATTTTCAGAATAATGTTCTTTCAATGAGCGTGTTTCAGAAATAAACAATTCGTCCCATACGAAAACAAATTAATAAAAAAAAATAAATAAAAAAAATAAAAGTACTGAGCGCGGTGAACAGTCCCGCGCCCCTGCGGACCGAACTCAGGAACGCTACCAACGGGACCATCTTATCGCTTGTGTTAAAAATGCACTTTCTGGAACTTACGATTCGCGGCCGGATTGATAATTGGGTTATTTTTGGGAACAATGCTTTATCGCTCGATGAAAATATGAGAATTAATATAATAATACGAATATAAATATATTACGGCTTACTTTCATGAATTATAATTGCTTTGGGATAAGGACGGGTGTGAGTAAAGCGTAAAGAATTTTTTATAAGATAAATAAGTTGTAATTTAGATTTAATATTATATTTAAATTAACGTATAAACTAAAAAAATAAGCGATCACAATGCGTGATACATTTTTTTGTATACGTTAATAACGCAGAAAACCAAGACCTAAATAAGCATTAAAATCATCAAACAGCCTCGCGCGTGACGTCGGGTGACGTCACGCGCGAGTCGTGCTCAAATTGCTTTTTCCCTCGAAGCCTTCATTTCGGGCGTTTCGGCTTGGGCGCACATGAACGTGCTCAGCGCCCATGTATTAGTGTAGCAGCCGAAGGCGCGGTCGGGGAACTTCGACCGCGCTCGTCTCTTTCCGAAGATGTCCGAGCGTTGCTCGCTCACGGACACGCGCGAGTATGATTGTGTGATGGGCGCGTAAGAGACTAGAGAGAGGGTAAGTTTTACGCGCGATCTGGCTGCACTGCCTAGTAGTATCACACCTCAGTAGTATAGCGGCCACTATGGCGACCCCCACTCCTATCCCCACTCTTTTCCTCCACGCCGCGGCCGCCGAGTGATCAGCTTGTGGGTGCGGGGGGAAGAGTTGCGAGGGGCGAAGAGGGGGGAGGATGGAGCGTGGCGTCATAGTGCGCTTTTTTTTATTTTTTGGTTCTCATCCCCACTCCTTTCCCCCACGCCGTGGCCGCCGACTGATCAGCTTGTGGGCGCGGGGGGAAGAGTTGCGAGGGGCGAAGAGGGGGATGTAGCGTAGCGTCATAGTGCGCTTTTTTTATTTTGTTGGTGGTAGGAATTAAAAAATTCGATGCAGGCGTGGAGACTCGAACTGTCGACCCTTGGATTATCGGTCTGAATACGTACCTCTGCACCTAGGCCCGCTATGATATTAAGTTTATGCTGAAGGCTCTTATAGCGATCAGTCAAAATCTTCAATATAAGTAAAAGGGAGTGCGGTACTCTCTCTCTCTCTCTCTGTCTCTGTCTCTCCCACGGTCCCTCGGCGATAATATTTTTGGAGAAAAGGGGGATGGAGCGAGTCCATTTTTACAGAGAAATAATTTACTACTCACCATTTTTTGTTTGCGGCATCGCTACTTTCCTCGCCATTGTTTGCGCTACAGCACTTTATTAACACCCCCCGCCCCCACACACACACACACACACACACACACACACACACACACACACACACACACACACACACACACACACACACACACACACACACACACACACACACACACACACACACACACACACACACACACACACACACACACACACACACACACACACACACACACACACACACACACACACACACACACACACACACACACACACTAACACACACTAACACACACGCACTTAAAATATCTATGGCTGCATCGTGTTTAAAAAATGATCGATGACGTTGATACGTTACTCATCGTCCACCGAGCGCATGTTAACGTGATGGTTAAAGTATCACCAGACCGCGGCCTACCATGGTGGCTAACAGTATGTGGTTTGTTAAAAAGCCCATTACAGCGTCTTTCTCGTAGTAGGCGTTGAGCTGGGTGTTGAGTTGCGAAAGGTGACGTATCGTGCAACGTACCAGCGTTACGTCCGTCTGGAAATATGGCGTGAGATGACACATATCTGCCAATTCACTATAAACACTGCGCGCCTCGTCGACGAGCCAAACATCGCAGCAATATTCACTACAGACGTCTCGTATCATCCCTCGATATGTGCCGCAACCGATTCACACAGCGCAGAGCATTCCCGCTGCCACCACTGCTTCACTTATCGCCACACCGCGGCCCCCCTCACGATAATATATCTCCATACAGGTTGTTAGGGTCTTATAAATTTCATCCATTTCCGCCGTTCTCATATACACTTCGTCGAAGCCATCGAGTTCGTCGACGGTGCAATTGAATATCATCGGCAGATCGCCGATCGGATATATGAAAGAAGGGTACATGGTTGAAACTGGTAAAATGCAAGAGGTAGTTGCAAACGAACTAAATTCTAACGAGCGCCGAGATTTTTCAACACCTCGCGATCCCCCTCCCTGCTTCTGGACCATCGCGAGTTTCATCAAGGGCTTTGTTTGCAGAATATATGACGCTGCGTTTTTGCAGAATATATGTTATTCTACATACAGCGAGAATGAGTCACGCGCGCATCGTCGCGGCGGAGCGAAAACCAGGATCGTCACGTACTTATATCTACTAGCAAAACAATGCCTAGCCTGTTGCTTTAGCCACGAAGAAAGCGCGTATCGTATATCGTTTCTTTTAATTGAAAATCATTATGAAGACGCAATAATTTTTATGAAGAGGTGTTGAAAGATTTATACACGTGCATAAAAGAGACTGTACGAGAGAAACATCTTAAATTGAGTTAATGTTAATATATTTCATTTTAATTTTATTTTAATTTTATTTAATTTTTATTTTTTATTTTAATTAAATTTGTTATTTTAATTGAATTTGTATTTAATTTTTAATTAATATTTTATTTTAAATAAGAAGAAACCGTTGTACAGGTTTAAATAGGATATACGGTCAGCTGTAGAGCCATAAGGCCAGCGTAAGAGAGAGAGAGAGAGAGAGAGAGAGAGAGCGAGCGACCAGCACGCGCGGCCTGCAGTATACCCCTCTCCCACTCCTCGACGCTTCGACTACACTCTGAAGCAGCGACCATGCGTTCCTCTAGCTCTTTAAACATCTGTGGAGAGAGAGAGAGAGAGCGACCAGCACGCACGGCCTGCAGCATACCCCTCTCCCATTCCTCGACGCTTCGACTATACTCTGAAGCAGCGACCATGCGTTCTCTATGTCTTCAAACAGCTGTGTATATGAGAAAGAAAGAGCTATAGCTATTTCTCTAGAAAGACAGAGAGCACGCTACAGACTGTTTCTTTTTATTTCTTTATATATTAGGTATTAAATAAATAATATTTTTATATTTTGACTGCTTCTTTCTATTTTTCTTTATACAGGGCAAGTCGGATTAAGTATAGCAGAATTTATTCTGAGGTAGATGGGACCATTACAAACAAAAGTTGCAAATATACATTAGGGATATTTTGAATAGTTTACGAGATATAATTTTTTAAAGTTGGGCTAATCAGAGCGCGCCAAGAAGCGTTAGATCCGCCCGCTCTCCGCCCTAGCCGTAGAGACAGCGCAATGTATCAATCATTGGCTGCCCGCGCTCGCCGCCCCGCTCCCTCGTCACCCCGCGCCAAGACTGTCGTCTCTATGGTCAACAAACTCGTGAATTAGTACAGGATATCTAAACTTAAAAATGGCGGAGAAAAAGCACAAGGAAATTTTGTTGGTTTATTGGTTTGGTCGTATCATAAATAAATTACTAAAAATCTGTCGCAAACAATAATGTATTAAAAGAAGAATCATGCTGGGCATGCGTCCACGGCCAAATAATTACAACGGACTCTTATTACGAGAGAAATAATAAAGCCATTAAAACGAATTTTTAAAAATTTTATTTTGTGTTTTTTTAGTATTAATCAGCAATATCAATGTACCATATTTATAACAAAATAAACCAAAATAAAAAACCTCGTTTTAATATTTTTATTAATTTCTTTGTAATAAAATATTAAAGAATTAAAGAAAGAATTTAAAAAAATTGTAATGATTAAATACTCTCCTAGAAAATACATAAAGTGCGGTGGAAAACTATGTTTGTAGCGGCTAAGTATTTCACGTTCTCGTAATTCTCGAAAATCTAGTGAATACGACGTTTTACTTCGCGATCCATTCGCTTTTTCGTTCTGAAAAATTTGTGACCAATAAAATTGCAACCTTTCCGTAAAAGCTGCAAGTTAATTATTGCTACATATTTCTCATAATGAAAATTTGAATCGAGATTTATAGCTTCGTGACACAACACTTATTATTAGATGCTACGAAATTATTTCGTAGAAGTATTCACCAGATTTTAGAGAATTACGAGAACGTGAAATACTTAGCCGCTACAAGTATAGTTTTCCACCACACTTTATGTATTGTCTAGGAGAGTATGTATTGACTAGGAATCATTACAATTTTTTTTAATTCTTTCTTTAATTCTTTAATATTTTATTACAAAGAAATTAATAAAGATATTAAAACGAGGTTTTTTATTTTGTTCTATGCACTTTGCAGTGTGAATTTAAAAATTTCACTTCCGCAAATAATGTTGAACTGTTATAAATGTGGTACATTGATATTGCTGGTTAATACTAAAAAAACACAAAATAAAATTGTTTAAAATGCGTTTTAATGGCTTTATTATTTCTCTCGTAATAAGATTCCGTTGTAATTATTTGGCCGTGGACGTATGTCCAGCATGATTCTTCTTTTAATACATTATTGATTGCGACAGATTTTTAGTAATATATTTATGATCCGACCAAACCAATAAACCAACAAAATTTCCTTGTGCTTTTTCTCCGCCATTTTTAAGTTTTGATATCCTGTGCTAATTCACGAGTTTGTTGACCATAGAGACGAAAGTCTTGGCGCGGTACGGCGCGGGGAGATGAAGCGACGAGCGCGGGCAGCCAATGATTGATACATTGCGCTGTCTCTACGGCTAGGGCGGAGAGCGGGCGGATCTAACGATTCTTGGCGCGCTCTGATTAGCCCAACTTTAAAAAATTATATCTCGTAAACTATTGAAAATATCCCTAATGTATATTTGCAACTTTTGTT
Organism: Netelia virgata; assembly: GCA_951802705.1. Lineage (NCBI taxonomy): Eukaryota > Metazoa > Arthropoda > Insecta > Hymenoptera > Ichneumonidae > Netelia > Netelia virgata. The sequence goes on from OX637866.1 coordinate 14,394,112, forward strand.
TGTAATAGTCCCATCTACCTCACAATAAATTCTGCTATACTTAATCCGATTCGCCCTGTATATATTAAACAGATATTGAATAAATTATTAAAATTATTATTTATATTTAATAAATATATGCAATTCTCAATTTTTCCAAAATTAATACAGGGTGTTCTTTATAGGCATTTATAGGCACCTGGTTGTATTTAAATAATTAATAAACTCGTACACCTATATATGTATAAAGATGACCAGGCTAGACGGCCGGTCTTTATACGAGTGGCCTAACTCCTCGTGAAACCAATATCCCTGCACGTTTTACACAGGATCTTTGTCTCGCTGATTTGGTAAAAATGCATACAAATCAAATATGAGCATGAGACCATCTTTTATACTCCTCTTTTGACATAGAAGTTACAGTCTCGATTGAGCAGTGTAACAGCGCGTTATATTTTATTGTGTGACGATGACAGACAGCACTCTTCGTAAATGTATTCGCGATTTTTTGCGTTTTGTAAAATTACATAGCGTACAAATACGACGTCGCTGCGACACTCAGTGGTATTACGAGTTAAGGGGTCACGTACAGTTAGAATTTTCAAAAAATCGTTTTTTTACATTTTCTAAAAGTAGCACATTTGAAAAGTATTCTGTGAAAATTTTAGACGAATCCGACTGTTGGGTATGGAGATATGTAACTTTGAACGGAAATTTTTCTTCTGCATGTAAATCGTACTGAAAACTTTGAATGCGTTTTTCTCGAAACTATGTTTTCGAACACGGTGATCACTGTACCTCGGAAACGGCTTTACCGATCGACTTGAAATTTTGCTCACTTTTTCTAGACATAATTGTCCTCCGGATGAACGAAGGATTTTTCTATGCGATTATTTTTTTTTTTATAGCTGAAAATGTGAGCAAAATTTGGGTCGAAAACACAACTTTGACTCCCAACATCCACCATTTTGTGAAAAATCATAAAATATTCAAATCCTTCGATCAACCGGAGCATTATGTCATTAACTAATGATCTCTACTTTTATTTTGATTTCGGACGATCCGGTGACGAGCTGCACTGATCACCGCGGAGGACCTTTTTTTTGGGACCCCTACGTTACGTGCGGTTATGGAAAAATTTCTGCATATTTTGCATTGAAAAAATTGTATTATTTACTTAAAATATATGTCTTTTGTATGGAAAAAGATTTACGATTAATTATTTAAATGTGTCCCCAAAAAAAATTCGCAAAAGACCCCTTTTTTCGAAGTCCTAACTGTACGTGACCCCTTAAGGCATTTGTCGGGCGATGGACTCATCAATCGTTTGAAATATCTTATTTGGTGGGCGCCCTTACGCAGTATAGTGACAACCTATGACAGGGGCATATTGCAGGGTCAGAGGGTGTTAACATACGTGTATGAAGAGCTACAGAGAAGGGGTCTTCAAGAAGCTCAGAGTGTTCGTGGTATTGATGATGAAATCAGGGGTAAGTACTCTTTTACAAGTGTTTAAGACGTTTTCTACTTTGTCGACCCGAAAATAACCGGTTTTAATCGGATAATTTGAAAAAAAATACAAACTGTGAAATAAAACTTCTTGCCGTTTATCGAGCAGCATGTTTGCTATAAAAGCAATAATAAAAATTTCAAAAATGATTCTTCAAAAAATAATGGAAACGGTATAATAGGTTATCGGCAGCTTTGGGATGCATCGAGCGATGAAGAAGCTGCTCTTGTAGACGCTGTTTGCGCTGTAGAACATCTGGAGCAAAATACCGTGAAACGTAAGTATTTAGATTTTCGGCTATTTAAAATTTTTATTTTGAAATACAAATTTATTTATCTAAATTTATAAATATTCGCTTTTCGAGATACTACGTAACTAACAAAGCCCTTGATCTTTCAATATTACAAGCTTAACTTTATTCTTATTCTTTTTTTTAGACACACGGGTATGGAAAACAGCAAAGTGAGCCGATTGCAGGTCCTTCCGGACTATGCCAGAGACCAAAAACTATCGGTAAATCTGTAATAATCGATACGGATAGCAGCGACGAAGATGAAGACGAACGTAATGTCGTCGTTTTATCATTGCACGAAGATGGCGAAGAAGAAGAAGAAGAAGAAGAAGAAGAAGAAGAAGAAGAAGAAGAAGAAGAAGAAGACGGCGCTTACGTTAATATTTCTGGCGATCGGAATGCCGTCATTTTGCCAATGCAAGAAGGTGGACAAGCGGAAGAAGAAAATAGGGTTGTTCAACAGTATGAAAATCAGCTATGGGAATACCCAATAGAGGCTGGTATAATGAACAATGATGATGAAGAGCCAATACCATTAATTGATGATTGGTATCAGCATCTCCTGGATGATACCGACTCAGGTAAATGAGGTCTTTTCTTATATCTAAAAGTAAGGCAGCTATTCTAGTCACCAAATAAACGAAATGGTAAATTTATCGTAGGTTATTCAACACAGGCGTTATTGTTTGATGAATAGCCGATTTCTATTATATAAAAAGGTACCAATAATAATAATAGGCTTGAATAAATGCATATATGTGTTAACAGTGCAAAAATAATTAATCGTATTTATTTTCAGAGACGCAGCTAGGCGTTGGAAAGGGACGTACTCGCGCGAGTACAGAACCGTTTAGGGATGTTCAACCGCCCGGATATCGCTTCGAGATCATCAGGGATTCTACGCGATATTTCAAGTGTTTCAACCTTCAAGAACGCGAAACTACACTGCGTATCAGAACACCTCACGTAGGGGTCTCTGTAATAGATTGACTCGGTGGCGCATTCCGCGATTTTCTGACATATATCACCAGCCGGTGGTGACTATGTAGGAATAACGTTTACAGCAGATAGTTTAGCACACGGCCCAGTATGGCTGTCCTTCAGACCAGCCAGAGATTATACATTTGAAGATGTCTGGCAATTGATAAGTGGCGTTGCTCAGAGTGCAATATCTCTGAATATCGGGGACGTATGCGAAATAAAAACCTGTATAGTGAGAGGTGTCGAGGGGCGTGGTAGAAAAGGTCTAACCCACGAAGCTGTCACGAAAAAATCGATATTGTCAATCCGAAATTTTGATAATTTGTGCTTACCACGCTCATTGGTAGCAGCACGCGCATATGTCGAGCGAGGTGAAATACGATCGGGAGAATTACATACTAGATGGCAACGTATTAGACAGATTAACAGGTCGTTACAAAGAAATGAGGCTATTGATCTTACGAGAGTAGCTAATGTCATTGTGCCTGCAAATGGTTGTGGCGTATATGAGATAGCCCAATATCAAGATTATTTAATGCGCGACGGTATCGCTATTGTTGTATACAAGTTTCTAACTTTGGGGCGGCGTGAAAAACCTTTGTTCGATGGTAGAAAACGAGTTTTGGCTTCTGTACGCACGATAAAATATACATTATATATATTGTATTATGAACGCACGCACCGTTTTCAACCTATTTTGAATCTCCGAGGCGCCGTAGGTGGTAGAGATTTTTGCTCAAATTGTAATGCGCGCAGTCGTCGATGTCGCAGTGGAGATGATCACAGGTGTACAAAAAGGAAATGTCCCCGGTGTTTTGCGCTACCACCCTGTGATCCTAACGCGAATAATACAATTAAATGCATTGATTGTAATCGTATTTTTTTCGGAGATCAGTATCTGCAAAAACACAAAGATGTCGTTGTAGTCAGGAATCGCCGAAGAGCGAGCGTGTGCGAAACTGTGAAACGTTGTCGATGGTGTTTCCAAACGCTAAGACCTTTAGAACGGAAGAAGCATATATGCGGTATGAAATATTGCAAGACATGTAAACACAACGAGCCGAATAATCATATGTGTTTCATGAAAAGTCTTCGTATACACAAAACCGCGCGTAAAGTAGTTTTTATTTTCTATGACTTTGAAACACAGCAGTGCACACCTTTAAAGCGTGACGCCGCTACTTTTGCGCATGAACCAAATCTCTGCGTAGCTCAACGACTCTGTACATTTTGTTGTACTGACGATACCATAACAGAGCCGTGTGAATATTGTGGAGTGCACGAGTTTGTTTTCAAGCACAGTCCTGTAGCTCAGCTTGTAGAATTAGCTATGACGGATACCAAGGGATTTTCTCGTACAATTTGTATTGCTCATAACGCAGGGGGTTTTGACGCTCAGTTTATTTGCGATATTTAACCGAAGAAAAAAAGACACAGTTACCATCGGTAATTATGAACGGCACGAAAATAATTACGATGCGGCATGAAAACCTTGTGTTTCTCGATAGCCTACACTACTTTCACATGTCTTTACGCGCTCTACCAAAAGCCTTTGGACTCGCGAATACTGTCACAAAAGGTACTTTCCCTCATTTATTCAATAGACCTGAAAACCAAAATTATGAAGGTCCTCTACCAAGCCTGGAATATTATTCACCCGATACAATGCGTGCTGGCGAGCGCGAAAAAATTCTTGAGTGGTACAGGGCATTGCAAGATTGTAATTATCTGTTCAATTTTCAGAAGGAAATTGTTGATTATTGCACGACAGATGTTACGATATTAAGACGTGCGTGTATGGCTTTTCGGGATATGTTTATCGTCAGCGGCAATGTCTGCCCGTTTGATGAGTGTACAACGATAGCGTCAGCTTGTTTTCGCGTTTTTCGTAAAAACTTTTTGAAAGATAAGACGAGAGGTATTATTCCAACGAACGGTTACAGATAGGCTCATAACCAATCTAAAAAAGCAGTCTCGTGGCTCGTGTGGATGGAATACTCTCTTAGGCAGCGAATTCTTCACGCAGGCCGGGGACGCGAATTCAAAATATCGCAAAATTTACTAGTAGACGGTCACTACAAAACAGGCGATACATCTCATGTATTACAATTTCACGGCTGTTATTGGCATGGTTGTCCACGCTGTTACCCTTTAAACAGGGATCGACAACAGAGTGATGGTACATCGATGGACGAGCGTGTCGAAAAAACTATAACTATAACGAATAGAATCCAAGAGGGAGGCCATTTATTAACGGAAATTTGGGAGTGCGAGTATGATCGCCTATTAGAAGCTGATGCTGAAATGCGTGCACTCACAAAGGACCATCCTTTAGTTGGTATAGAGCCTCTTAAACCACGCGATGCTTTCTTTGGGGGGAGGACAGAAAACATGGTTACGCTTTACGATGCCCAGAATTCGGAGCAAATCCGTTATGTGGATGTCTGTTCTTTATATCCTTACGTCTGTAAATTTGGCAAATACCCCGTAGGACACCCTCGCGTATATACAGGCTCTGAATGTATGGAGCTGATAGGACCTAATAACGATCTTTCAGGTGTTGAGGGCCTTGTTAAATGTTCTGTATTGCCGCCTAAGAATCTTTATCATCCTGTATTACCGGTACGTATGCATCATCGATTGTTGTTTCCTCTATGTCGTACCTGTTCCGAGAGTATGAACCAGGAAACATGTACGCATGAAGATCCCTCTGACCGTATGTTCGATGGTACATGGGTGGTAGATGAGCTACGCAAAGCCATCTCATGCGGATATATAGTTATCAAAGTATACGAAATTTGGCAATATGAGATCACACAGTTCAATCGCGATACTGAAGAGGGTGGTCTTTTTGCATCATATATAAATACTTTTTTGAAAATCAAACAGGAAGCCAGCGGCTGGCCCGAAAGCTGTTTGTAAGATGAAACGGCGCAAGAACAATACATATCAGCTTTTGAGAACTCTGAAGGTATTAAGCTAGAGCGCTGCAATATTACAAAAAACCCCGGCTTACGTTCTGTAGCTAAACTATGCCTTAATTCTTTTTGGGGTAAATTCAGTCAGCGTGAGAAATTACCGCAAACGACAATAGTCTCGTCTCGTGAAAAGCTCATGGAACCATTGACCAGTCCGGAGTATGAAATGACAGGTATTCTACCTGTTAATAACGAGATACTGTATATTAATTACACGAAGATCTACCTCTGTAATACCTTCTGATATAGCAAACGTTGTAATAGCAGCGTATACATCAGCACAAGCGCGTTTGAAATTATATAGTTATCTCGAGCGCTTGGGTCCTCGTGCACTATACTGCGATACAGACTCTGTGATATATGTATCGAAGAAGAATGACACCTGTGAATATGAACCTCCGACTGGCCAGCTTTTAGGGGATCTTACCGACGAGTTATGCTCTTATGGTGAGGGTAGTTATATAAAAAGTTTTGTTTCAGGGGGTCCGAAATTTTATTCGTTTATTGTGCAGTGCCCCGATGGTTCCGAAAGCGAGGTGTGCAAAGTAAAGGGTATGAACACTTAATTTCACCAACAGCTCGTTAATTAATTATAAATCTCTGCCCTCATTTGTAATCGGTGAAAGAGAGGCACCTATTGTATTACGCTACGACGCCATTAGACGGACAGCATTCCATCAGGTCGTTACGTGCCATGAAACAAAAACCTGTATGCCATCGAGCGTCAAACGAAGGCGTCACGGCGAATATGTCTCGCTCCCTTACGGTTACAGAGTCTAGTTTATAAAAATTACCTTTTTTATAAATGTTATAAATACTGTAAACACTGTACACCTTTATACTGCTACTGTAAAATAAAACTTTATACATGTACCGAATATTTTAATACTTTATATACACTGTGGTGTAGAAAATACAGTCATTCGTACAGATGGATACGCGGTGGAAGCATCCCTGGGCCTCGATGATCTGCGGTCCCACGGGCCGGGGTAAAACTTATTTTGTAAAAAAGTTTTTGAAATTCATTTCGCGAATGAACAGCGAGCCATTCGAAAGAATTATTTTCTATTATTCCGAGTGGCAGTCCGCATACACGGAGTATGGTACATCGATAGAGTTTCATGAAGGCCTACCCCAGAATACCGATTATGCGAGCGATCCTCGTGCAAAACTCATAATAATCGACGATTTGATGCGCGAGTCGTCGAACAACAGTGTTGTAGATCTTTTCACCATAGTGTTATGTTTATTACCCAAAATTTGTTCCATCAAGGATACGATCAGCGCGATATTTCATTGAATGCCAATTATATCGTAATTTTCAAAAATCCTCGCGATCGTGCCCAAATTCAACATCTCGCGCACCAGGTATACCCGGAAAATCCGCGTTTTTTACAAGAGGTCTATCACGACGCAACATCCAAACCGCATGGTTATTTGTTACTCGATTTGAAACAATCAACACCTGATAACTGTAGATTTCGCTCTTGTATTTTCCCCGATGACGCTCATTATTTTGTGTACATACCACGGAAAAAGTTAAAAAGCAATTCCGACACCTGCGAATTACCAGTTCGACGCGTGTAATGACGCCTAAAGCATCGTCCTGTTACGAAAAATGTATAGCTATATTGAGTGCACTTCAGCAATCCAACACAGCGCATACTACATCTGACACGCACAAAAAACAAACAAGTGATGATGGTCGCTCCGTTTATCAGTGTGTGATGTACATTCTTAGGGATAGCACAGCCCCGAAGACATGTAGCGCAAAGGGGTTTAAAAGGCGTGATACAACAGGATGGCCTGCAGTTCATCAGACGTAATGGCGCGGGGTGGTTCACCACTCTGCAAAAAACACGTTGCAATATTGCGTGCTCTTCAACATATGAATAAGGAGCAGTGCGAGGCTGTTTTACGTAAAGCAAATCCAAGCCTTATCCCAAGTATTTGTGAGTATGCACTGAACGTTCTCTGCGGTAATATGCCGCTGAAGATCGACCAGAGAAAAAAATTACGTCGATACGCACCGGTTCTCCGTCGTTTAGCCTAAAAAAAGGCTGCTGGAACAGTAAAAAACGATTCGTCGTTCAAAGCGGTGGGTTTCTACCTCTCTTATTGGCACCAATACTAGGTACTGTTCGATCGAATTCGATTGGTGGCCGAGGATAATGGAGCACGCAAGAAAAATGGTACTCGTGCCGGAGGAACATCTAACGCGGCTGAACACACAAAGTCATGCGCCGCCTGTGTTTAACGTGGATGTGTCTCAAAAACAGCCAGTGCAAGGTATTGACGCTACACTGGCTCGATTATACACGGAGATGAATGAAATTTTGCATTCCAATGCATACAAGAATGAGAGGGAAAAGTGGGCTGCGTACTTGACTGTACTACAACGTTATCTCTACTTCATCGATGATGAGAGAGCTCAGTAGTACCGCGATCTTATGAAGAATAAACACTATGTAGAGTCTGATTATGCTAGAAAAAAAGAAGAAGACGAAACCAGCGACGGTATGAATGACGCCGTCATAATCGAGAGTGTACCAGCTAAATTTCGCGTAAAAGCGAAACTGTTGCTTCGCCGTTTGCGTAATGCTCCACGATCTAATTTTTCTTGGGATTCTGACGGTGTCGTGTCGGTCAGCGGAAATCCAATAAAGGATTTAAATATTGCTGATCTCGTGAACGACGATATGAGGACTAGGAAAATACCTAATCCAGCTGGGCGCAGTGCCTTTGCCAGAGTTCTGCGAACGATCAAGACACCTCGGGAATTCATCGGTAACGAGGAGTTGTGGGCGGAGTCTAGAGCTAATACACCACAGCGTCAATCGCAATCTGGTGATAGTACACGCAGCGAGGAATCACCCGATACGGACCAGTTGGCGTTTTTCAGTGGTCCTGAGAACAGATCACCAATACGGCAAACATAGGGAGATAAGCAGAGAGGCGGAAGCTATCATAATAAGAAAAGACGTGTAACTTGGGCTAACTTGAAATTATAATCGTGAAAATCTTAGAAAACGTGTACTTTAACCCCGCCCATGAAGCATCGTTTTCAGGTGCTACCAAATTGTTACGCCTGGCGCGTCAGAAAAAAATCTCCCGTACGAAGAGTGTACGGTGGCTTGAAGCACAGGATACTTATACAAAATACAGACCCGTGCAACGCCATTATCCGCGTCGTTTTTATAATGTCCGAAACACTGATGACTTCTGGGAGGCTGATGTCGGGGATCTTCGCTCGATTAAAGATTATAATGATGGTTATGTATATCTCTTAGTCGTTATAGACATTCTTAGTAAATTTGCATGGGTTCAGCCTTTACGCGACAAGTCTGCTGCATCTGTAGCTAACGCGTTTTATCTCATTTTATCTAAAAAAAATAGTAATGGTCGATCACCCGTTTACCTACAGATGGACAGGGGTAAAGAATTCACCGGTGCTGTATTTCAGGCTCTCTTAAAAAAAAGAACATACAGGTCCATGTTGCGCGAAACCCTGATATAAAAGCGGCTATCGTCGAGAGATTCAATAGAACGCTGAAAGAAATAATGTGGCGGTATTTTACGTATTTTAGAAAAAAACGTTACCTAGACGTTCTGCGGAACATCGTTTCGGCATACAATCACTCCACGCATAGTGGTATAAAAATGGCTTCCGTCTCAGTGACACATGCTACAGCGGCTAGGGCCCGTAATAACCTGATACAGCGGTACAAAAGAACCGAGAATTGCTCGCCCAAATACAGCGTGGGCGACATCGTGCGCATTAGCAGTGCGAAAGCAGCCTTCGTAAAAGGTTACGAGGGTGGCTGGAGCAGCGAGTTATTTAAGATTATACGTGTATCGTGCAGTATTTGTCCGGTGGCATACATTTTGCGTGATCTCCACGACGAGGATATTGACGGTATATTTTATGAGCCTGAGTTATCGAGAGTGCGAACGAAGGAGTCTAAGCAGCAGTCGGCAAAATGAAGGAGGAATTTTACATGGTTTTACCCAGTAATAGTAGTATGAATTATTATCCCGATAATGTGACAACAAGATGTACCACGCATTTGCCCCAATGTATATCTCTTCACGGCAGCTGGGCTGTTTCTCTAGCTGAAATACTCATACCTACGACGATTTTGCATGTGCGACCCGAGGGTGAGCGGGACTTTATGAATGTCATAATGAACACAGTAGCACCCTGTAGTATGGCAAGCACCGACTTCAAGGAAGAGCGCGTGTGCGTGCCGCCTGGCGTATACCTCAGCATAGACACATTACTCGAGGCTATTAACGAAACATCGTATGTTGTGGGCCATCTAAAATTTAAGCATTGTCGCAACGGATATGTGACGGTCACGCGTATCTAGGAATCGTGTAAGAATGTGGGGGACTCATTTTACTTCTCCAACGTCTTGAACAAGATTTTAGGATTCACCGAGCCTAAGGATGTGGTAGTCCAGAGCGTGTACACTGCTCAGGGACCTGCCAATCTAGCCCATGGGACATCTAATATGATGTACGTTTATACGGATATTTGCGAGTCCTACATCACCGGAGATTTGCATACACCAATTCTGCGTGTCGTGCCAATCGTTGCCGCTGATAATCGTAACTACGGATCGGTGAAGATAAGAAGCTATATTCCCCTATTACGTACTAGTTTTCAAACAATAACGATTGATATAAAGTATGAATTCGGCAAACCGATACCATTCGAGTACGGGACATTGACAGTGACGTTACAGTTCAAACGTACAGATTAACTTGAACCAGTCTAAAATGGCTTACTATGACGAATACTTTGATATGCAAACGGGCAGCGACGGTCGAGCCGGCTACGGTGGTATCAGTCATGTGTATATAGGATCACCGAATCAAAGAGGCCACGGTATTATGAGTTTCCTCGGAGGCGTCTTCCGACGAATAATACCTCTCTTGAAACAAGGCGCTCGGGCTGTTGGTAAAGAGGCGCTTCGCTCGGGTGTCAATGTGGCTACGGATATCATGGATTCTGGTATTCATCGGCGAGAAGCATTTAAAACGCGCCTGCGCGAATCAGGGGAGAATCTGAAGCGTCAGGCTGAAGAAAAAATTAGTACGCTCATGAAGGGTTCGGGGTATAAAGCCGGTAAAATTAGTAAATTGTTGCATTCTCTTGCCGGGAGCGCATCGCGACGGACCGGCGTGAAAAAACGAAAGAAGACCGTAAAGTCGCGAAAACGTTCGGGTTCTGTGAAAAAGAGACAGGGGAAGAAGAAGGCTGTGAGAAGAAGAAGAGCAACAAAACATACAACTAAGAATCGTTACAAGAAATCAAGAACAGTGGCGGACATTTTTGCCTAACGCAATCTTGGAAAAATGGCTTTCTTACATGCGCACTCTTGTGAGTGTCTTAAGTCGGAGCTTGAGCTATTTACACTACCACCAACCGAGACAACAATCGACGGGACGCATACAGTGTGTTACAAGCTAATCTCATCATTGACGGAAGATTCACCGATAGAGTTTGTTATACCGGGCCAGGGTGATGATCTTGCACACACCATGCTGAGCATGCGTGTTAAGATAGAAACCCCTGACAAAGCGGATGTGGCGGCTCCGAAAGTAGGTCCTGTCAATAACCTATTACACTCAATGTTCAACCAGATCGATGTATTTTTAAATCAGAAACTTGTATCACCTCCTAAAAATGTTTATGCGTATAAGGCATACATTGAAGCGCTCTTGAATTTCGGACCTGCTGCTAAGTCTTCGCATCTCACGAGTACTCTGTGGTATAATGATTTGCCGGGTAAAATGGATGATACGGAAGATAATAATAGTGGGCTTACAAGTCGGCGGAATGTATTAGGTAGGGCTCGAACGATCGATCTCCTTGGTCATTTGCATTGCGATATCTTCAATCAAGAGAGGTTTTTGCTAAATGGCGTTGAGATGCTTCTGCGCCTCGTATGGACCAATAACGCTTTTTGTCTCATGAGCTCTTCGAAAGATTGTACCATACGTATTACGGAGGTATCGCTACTTGTACGGCGTGTTAAGGTAGCACCCGGTATACTTTTGGCACATGCAAGAGCTCTGTCTAAGCCTACAGCGAAATATCCTTTGACACGAGTCGAGGTTAAAGCGATATCGCTGCATGCAGGCATACACGGTGATACTCTTGATAATGTCATACTCGGCTAACTACCCAAACGTATAATCGTCGGTTTTGTCAATAATAAGGCTTTTAACGGCGATCGTAAAATGAACCCCTTCAATTTTCAGAATTACAATATACATTATTTTTCTTTATACGCCGATGGTTTGCAAATACCGTCAAACCCTCTACAGCCTGATTTCGCAGATACCGAAATGTATGTGGATGCATACCACACACTATTCTCCGGTACAGGTATCCACTTGCTCAACGTAAGCAATTGTATTACACGTACAACTTACCCGGCTGGTTATTGTCTCTTTGCATTTGATCTTACAACCGATCTCTCGGCCAATAGTAGCACACTATGGAATCTTGTGTAGTGTGAGAATAGAAGTACGTTTCGCTGCGGTCCTAACATCAACGATTAACTGCATTGTGTATGCGGAATATGATAATGTGTTGGAGATCGACTCTTCCAGACAAGTAATTGTGGATTTTAGTGGCTAGATCGCAAGGCTTATAGATGGTCGGGTGAGTGTCATATATCCCCAGAATGTGTAATATTTGTCGTCAGTCTGTATTCAAAAGCCGACGTGTTACGACGATTGCGGAACATCATGAACATCGTCATTGATATACAGGGCCTGATGGATAAATATAATCATTTTATACCTAAAGAAGTTGCCGTGGTGTCTATAAAGACGTCGTACCTAGCCCGCTGGATTATATCGCCGCCTTACTCTTATAACGTTCTACCACCTAGTGTAAAGCGTCAAAATACCTGGCTACAAACCAATCATCATGGTATAGAGTCGTCCGAGGGCGAAACGCATTTACGCACAGACGAGGCTTCGTTAAAGAAAATAGCAGTGCAGGCTGATCGTCTATTTACAAGAGGAGCTGATAAAGCGGCGTATCTGACGCAACTAACGGATTGCTACGTTATTAATCTAGAAAAAGAAGAAGAAGAAGAAGACGAAGATTCGTCTTTCCGAAATCTTGCCGAGAGCAACACCCGCTGTATATACCATGGTTTACTACGTAAAAACTGCTCGTTCACGCGTGCTCTCAACAATGATGTGAGAATCAAAAAGTGGCTTTGTCATAATGACCGCTCCAGCTCCTTGTGGGAATACAGAACCACCACAGCCTGGAACATCGGTTTACTAGCTGTGGAACGCCACGAACAGGGAAAAACAACCGATATAAAAGCGCTCTAGTGTCTCGATAATCGCTGTGTATTATGAGCACCGAGCAGCTTCTGCAGTCCCTACGCGGTCTAAAGAGCTGTACTGCAGGCGTATACCCAGCAGATCGCATCCCTACGGTGTGGGCGAAACCAGCAGCGATTGTTGCCAATACTGATGGCCACAAGCAGCCCGGGGCCCACTGGGTCGCCATGTACGTCGATCGAGATGGACGCGGATGGTACTTCGATGCTGCATACCGCAGCATCTCCAACGTCTGCGACAGAACTGCAGGTTCTTTAGCTACAACGCTATACACCTTAGGGGCCCTGAATCACAGACTTGTGGACATTATTGTGTTATGTTTCTTCATTTCATGTCTACAGGGCTTGGTATTAATATGTTTAGGAGTGTATTTTCAACCGATTTAACACGAAACGATAAAATAGTGTATGACTACTACAATGAGTATATGAATAAGTATAATAAATCTAATCCCTTGAATAATGTGCTCAATAAGGGAGCCAGTGTGGGAGGAGGCTACCGTTATCGTAATCTCAATACATTTAGCGTTAAAACTTTGCGTTGTGTACAAGGCTGCTGTTCTCGCACCCGTTAACTGTACCATAATTGTAGGCTAAAAATAAAAGTATATTTTTAAAAATGTGTGTGTTCTTCGTCTTGATATTCTTGAACCTCATACGACAATAATTATAATCCACATATTATAGTCATGAGCTGCTGAATTCTCAGAACTCCTTGAAATGGTCATTCACGCAAAGGCACGCGCCATCACGAATGCGATCCTCGCGTATCACAGATTTTATAAAATGCTGATGTTGTAAATGATGTCTTGTAATACGGTAAACTAATACTATACTACCATCAAGATGCCTTACTGCTTTTTTGCAAAATAAGCAAATGTTGCACCAATTAAATTCAGAGTGCTTCTCTTTGTATGCAGAGTAGGGGGATGGGTCTGCTTGGTAGGGGGTCTGATGTATCTGAGCTCCTTGATAGACACACATTGTCCTCAAGTCTTCAAAGAAGTAAGCACCGCCGATTAAACGTACGTTTAGACGTCTTTTTGCGAGATATTGCAACGGTTAAGGCAGAAATACATGCGATATCGGAGTTTTGTGCTTTAAAAATAAAACTGAGAAAACTCAAGTTGGATAATGGACTTCACACGAATCAACCAAGCCTCCTGGATACGCTTCTCCCTGTCAAAAGACTAGCCGTGCTGGAGCTCGAAAAAGACTACTATATCACTGGCATTAAAAGCGTACAGACGAAATGGGGCTCTCGTATTGTCGTGGACGTGGGTAATGAATTTACGTGCTACCTACCAACGAGATTCGTCAAGGCTTTGGAAGAAGCGGACGAGTTATTTCAACAAATGAGCGAGGCCGCGAACAATATAAATCTAATTATGCAGTATTACGGCACGAAATTCAGTAAACTCGAATTCAAAGCTGCTAAGGAGCCATGATGAACAGGTATGTACTAAAAATCATGTATAAAGTACCTCTGTTACGATACGTATATACGATCTTCTCTCACGCCATATGTTTCTGTCTTCCATAGCTGAACAATCGAAGAAGAAGAAGAAGAAGAAGACGATGCTATGGATTAAAATTCTAATATATATTATCACTTGATTGAATATTTATTGTAAAAATATATATAACGTATAATTAATAAAAAACAGTCAGAATATATATCATCGGTCTTTGAGTATTTACTCGCACCTCTTCCCCCCGCGGCCATGACCGACCGAGCTACGGACCTGGTGGCCGCGGAGTGGAGGAAAAGGGGTAGGATAAAAAATAAATAATAGAAAAATTGAATTTCAAAAGCGTGCATACTATAGTAACACGCTCCATCCCCCTCTTCTCCAAAAATATTATCGCCGAGGGACCGTAGGAGAGAGAGAGAGAGAAAGAGAGAGAGAGAGAGAGAGTACCACACTCCCCTTTACTTATATTGAAGATTTTGACCGATCGCTATAAGATCTTTCAGCATAAACTTCATATCATAACGGGCCTTGGTGCAGAGGTAAGTATTCAGACTGGTAATCCAAGGGTCGACAGCTCGAGTCTCCGCGCCTGCATCGGATTTTTTAAATTCCTATAAAACTAAAAGCAGCGATCCACTATACCAACACGCTCCATCCCCCCCCCCCTCTTCACCCCTCGCAACTCTTCCCCCCGCGCCCACAAGCTGATCACTCGGCGGCCGCGGCGTGGGGATGAGAGTGGTGATAGGAGTGGGGGTCGCCATAGTGGCCGCTATACTACTCACCTCTACGTATCTCTACGTCTGTATTTTTTTCTTGGAATAAAAACAAATATCGCCTTCAAGAAAGTAAATTGAAAAAGTACCTATTCGTGCACGAATAGAAAACAAGTTTTTCACAAACACTCGAATAGTGAAGAGTAAGGGGCAGATCTCTGTGTCCCCCTTCCCCCGCCCGTATTGAGATTAATACAAATATCCACAGGTATCCAAAACCGCATTCAACAAAATAGAGTGGCAAATTTTTAAATCGCCAATGAAAAGGAAAATAGAGAGGGGGTGGATTACCCTCTCAGGGTCTCATATTGATTTCGCAATATGTCGAAACGTCGATTCGGAGTCGTTAAAAATATTTTGAATCAATAAAGATATGTTAAACAGGAAACGTCGCCTGCGGTAAGGAAGTTCAGGTAGAGGGTAGTTAACCCCCTTATGGTTGCTATTTGGAAAAAATGCAAAAACACGTGAACAAATGTTTGTGTTTCTATCAAAATAGAACAGGTTTCCTTCAATTAGGTCCACTCGATTCTCACAGAGGGTGGGCAAGAGATAAGCCCAGGGGTGGTTCACCGCTTAATTTTTTGTTCGTACGGGGGGAATTTACAAATATGGTCACGAACTTAGGGAATCTAGCTCGGATAGGGATAGGAATCTAGCTCGGAATTCTATACGATGCTCTTATCTACAAAATCGAAGAGCAGTTTCAATCCCTTAACTGCGAGATGTCGAAAAACAAAAAACACGTATCCGCTACTTTTCCATCCTCCAAGTGTATGCACATTTACATTCCAATCGATTGAAAATTCTCGGAGATACGTATGAAAAAATTCAATTTTTGCAATAAACAATCTGAAATTTGTTGTTAGCTGCATCGTTCTCATCTCCAGTGTATAGTGCGCGATAAAATAAAGGTTGTTGCAATTTGAATGTTTTTATATCTCGTACCGTTAAAACGTTATCGACGAAAAACGAAAAACATCCTGATTTTTTAGGGTGTGTTTCACCCCGTAAAACCGCTTTTCCGCGAATAACAAAATATACCTGTCTCGTTGTTTGTATACTCTTCCACGCAAAAAAGTTTCAACAAAATTGGAGGTCGACACCAAAGTGATGTTCCTTGTCAGTCCAGAAACCGTTACATCGAATTTTGCGTATCCTTGGTTATCATATCTTTCGTCTGTGCATAAATATATTGACCTTGGTTTAGTGCAAAGTTGTATATTCATTATCTTGGACTCGGCTCGGTAAGAATTGAGAATCTCCGCGACCTTGGCTCCGAATAATTGTCTTCCGGGTAACTCGACTACGGCTTCACCTTATAGATAAATTCTGATTTTTAACGATCGACAGATTTACAGTAATTTATGGCGGATGCCTATATTGTTGTTGATTGTGGACTGATGGTAATTGTTATAATAGTCGACGAATAATCGTTCGGAGAAAACAGCAGAGTGTGTGAGTGGCCGCTCTCTTCGCTCGCCAGATCCTTGCACAAAGGTCGTCGTTCAGCAGGTTTCTATGGTGGGAAAGAAATCTGAAGCCGTTACAATCTAAGCGTTCTAAATCAGGTTTCTACCTTAAATACCCTATTCTCTTTCTTCCTTATTTATTAATTACAATTAAGAACAATGCTCTGCATTGATCAGCAAGCAGCCGTTCCGTCATGAAAAAGTATAAAAATGTAACAATTCCGCATTTTAACGAAATTTAGGTGAATTCTTCGCTGTACACAAGTTGAAAATGCAAATTGAATACAAATTTAGAATTAAGGGATCGTCTCTGTGTGACCCTTCGAAAAATCACTGATTATCGCGATTTTTTTGTTTAATGTTGTAATAAACTAATCGGTCTGGTATTCTTTTTATAAATAAATACACTCATGCCGAATACAAAATGATTTTTCTACATTCATTTATTTAGTATACAATAACTAAGTAAATTGTTGAAATGATACGTTAAAAAAAAAGGTCCTGTACGATGTCCACGATTGCAGCCGCAATGTTGATCTCAAACAAAACAAAATTCAAAAAGATTATTAATCTGTAGGAAAGTCGCTATCGCGCAATGGAGGTTTTTTTTTAAATTCGACAAAATGGCGGCGGTTTGAACAAAAAGTATCGAATTTAGCCCTTTTTCGACTGTTTTTCGTAAAAAAAAATAGGAAGATTAAAAAAAAAAAGCTTCCATAGCGCGATACAGAATGATGTTAAAAATGTTCTTTCAAAATTGGAGATAGATATCTTCAAAACTCTTCCTTTGAGAGTGGACACCGTTTTGAAAAACACCATTCCGAGAAAAACGCGTTTAAAGATTGAAGTTAGAAAATTTTAGATAAACCGTTTATTTACGATCAATCGGCGATGCCAGGTCCATACAATATCCCTTCTGCTTCCTCGAACTGCTCATTTTCGGCTGAAATTTCGTTTCGACGAGCTGTCCTGGCTTCTTTGCTGTCCAGAGAACTTCGGCGTTCTACAATTTTGATGCGCTCCGCCTTATATTTTGCAGCGAAGTCTGCGGCAATCGGCCTTATGGTGCACCCCACTGTCTCCAAGATTTTTGAAATTCGATCGAACCCTTCGTTGAACGTACAGGTGGCACAATACGTCGCGATTTCTATAGTTTGCTTCCCACTGAATATATGTTTGGGAGCGAGTGGCCACACGCAATGATTGAAACTCTCATTGTTATTTTGAGTGTTTGCGCCCGTACATCTCTCTAACAAATTTTCGGTGGTCAAATCTTTGTAAATCGGCTTCAAAACCTCTTGAACATCGTCATCGAGCGCTGGTGGATGAGAATATTTTTCCTTAAATCCATAGGCCTCAGCTATGCGCCATTCGCGCCACGAATCTCCTCCCGAAGGACAATACTGATGCTGGGGATTCTCATCAGTTGAGATTTTGTGATAAAACGTCGCCCATATTGCGTTCTCAACGGAATCGGAGTTTCGACGAACTGCTAAGCCATAATATTCCGAAAGATGTGTTAACAACTTTAGTGTCAATTGCGCTTTTTTGGTTCGGCAGCAGGTTTTTGTGTTGTATTTGTTTTTCTTTTCGAAATACCCGAAAGCTTGCCTGTCTTTACTTGCTTGTCTGCAATTTTCTTCTTGGCTTTCTTCAATTGTACCAACCTTTTTCTTGCTTCGTTTCCCCTTTTGTAAACACGTTTTTTACGTGCAAAACGCATTCTTCTTTTTACCGTGAAATCGTCGCCATACGGCTTGGCTTCTAACAACATCTTGAAGGTATTTGTATATCCATCTCCAATATAGTATCCGTATTTTGCATTTTGTAATTCCTCAGATCCCTTGAAAATTTCGATCATGACATCAACCTCCATTTTTCCAGCGCTGCCTTCGTGATTCACGTTGCACTCCGGTTCGTGCGTCGCATACCAGGCATCGTATTCGATCGTGTTCTCTTCCCTTCCAAAGTAAACAAGCTCTGCAAAAGCTTGACCGAACAGCAACGTCCAAGACATTATTGGTATATTTTCCAATCACAGACACGATACCCATGCGCGAATTAAAACCGCGTTTCGACCAGGATCCATCACCAGACACCGTGAGTATATCCGCGCGATTTCCGCTTCCAATTTTCTTTCCTTTCCTTCGCAGTCTGCTTTTCGGATAACAGCCTCGTATACCGTTTTTACAATAATATGCACCATTTTCAGGATTCCGTAATAAGTTGTGCTGTTGATAGTTGAGGTTAGATCCATCAATGCGGTAAAATTTCTGATGCCATATATGCCGATGCCGAGTATTCGCATGACGAAACAGAAACGACGGTTGATTTCATATGCATTGTTTATCACGCGGACAAGAATTGATCTCGGCCCGATCTGAACACAAACACTGAACACAAATTTTGAATCCCAATCCTCGAATCGATTTTTTATAAAATCTCACATCACTATCACACTTTTTGCACTTGAGGAGTTGTTGCAGAGCACCGAAAAATTCGATTAAAACATAGCTGTTCGTTTGATCGATTCTAACGTCAAACTCCGGACTCTTTCTCGCTATTTTCACCGCCGAAGTACTTGCAAGTGATGTATCCGTCTCAATGAAATGTCGATTTGTTCCCTTGAACTTTGCGAGTCTTTTTCTATCACTTCGAGGATTCATGCTCCTCGCGCCTTTTCTGTCCATCTTGATTTTTTTCTTGGGGGTTTTCACGTGTACCTTTCTAAGCACCTTAGAAAGGTACACGCGCAGGTAGAAAAATAACAAAAGGATAACGGTCGAGCGGCGCGACGGACTGGGCAGATGTCCCGCTCCGTTCCCTTTCTACAAGAAACGCTGTAGCGACCGTAATAATTTGAATTACGATTAACAAATTTGAGATAATGTTTAGAACTGTGTATACTATACAATAATACAAAAAAACGATTTTTTTTAAATTTTACACTGAGACGATCCCTTAAATATGTGTATGGTTCACAAATTAAATGCTGCAGCATTCTTTCATCTGATAGATTTTGTCATTTAATACATGTTTTATGAACGATTTGTTGATAACATGAATTTAGACAAGGATGATGGCATTCAAGAAAATGATATAATGGATTAATCTCTTTCAGATTCTCAGGTACTAATTCGCTTTGTACGAAGGAACCAATAGCAACACCAGATCTCAAGCCTCAGTTACAAGTAGCTGAAAAGTTCGACGGCAAAATACGAGATACTACCGAACCTGCTAAACCTAAATATTCTTCTGAAGAGAGCTCAGGAGATGAAGATACGAGACATTTGGAAGGCAACGTCTATACAAAAGCTGGAATTGAAGTAAGCGTCCTTTGAAACTTATTTTGGAAAAATTACTCGCAAAACATATATTATAATGACGATTTTAAAAAATACAGCAATTCATTGAAGCTAAAAATGTTATAGTTATAAAAAGTAAAACCGACTATTTGGAAAAGCGTTAAAAACTACTGATTTCTCCTACACTTGCAGAGAAAAAGTAGGTAGGTAGGTAGGTAGGTGGGAGCCTTTCAGCCTCGAGGTATTACACTGCGATAGTGAGGGTAGCTAAAAGAGTATTAGCTTACTTTTATCGAAATAGGGAAGAGGAGTTCCGGCAATTTTTCACGAACGACGATGAGAAATCGGTGGTATACTGTTCGAATCTTAAAAGTTTAGTTGCTGAATGAAAACCGAACACATACTAAGATGATGAGTGGAGACTATTTATTGATTCATCAACAAGAAGTCTCAAAGCTGTATTGCTTCATGACGGAAAAACATAAGCGCTAATTCCAATAGCTCATTCAACTAAACTAAAAGAGACTTACGAAAATTTACAGATTGTATCGGATAAAACAAAGTATTGAGAACATTAATGGAAAGTGTGTGATGATCTCAAAATTGCAACATTACTTTTAGGTCAACAATCGGGGTTTACAAAATATCCCTGCTTGTTATGTTTGTGAGATAGTATAGGGACAGAAAACCTTACTATGTTAAGAAAGAATGGCCAACGAGAGCAACATTTCATCCAGGTACTCACAATGTTATACGAACACATTGATTGATCCTTCTAAATATTTGCTACCACCACTGCATATTAAGCTGGATCTCATAAAACAGTACGTCAAAGCTCTGGACAATGATGGCGATTGTTTCCAGTACTTGGCAGAAAAGTTTCCCGCGAGAAGTGATGCTAAGTTAAAAGAGGGAATTTTCGATGGAACCCAAATTCGGACTTTATTTGAGGACACAAATTTCAATGAAAAAATAAACGATAATGATAGAGCAGCTTAGCTAAGGTTTAAAAATGTTTCACAAAACTTTTTGGGAAATAATAAAAGTGAGAATTACAAGACTTTAGTTAAAGAGTTGCTGGAAATTTATCAAAAATTTGGGTTGCTAGATGAATCCTGAATTGCACTTTCTACATTCGCCCCTTAACTACTTTTCTGAAAATCTTAGACACTACAGTGAAGAACAAGGAGGACGATTTCATCAAGACATAAGTGAAATTGAGAGTAGGTATCAAGTAAATTGGAATGTCAACATGCTGGCAGATTTTTGCTGGACGTTAAGAAGAAAAAAACCGAGAGAAAATAGGAAACGAAAAAGGAACTGCGTAGGTCATTTGAAGACAAAAGAGTTCGATACAAACGACAAACAGTTTGAAATCCATGTTTCTTTTTCTACCTTCACTTTATATGCTATTTTTTACGATGTTTATAAATTTATGAATGTTTGAGCTTATGAGATACTAAACTTGTTTTTAACGCATCAAAATATACAAGAAACATATGTAATCGTGTTTAATAAATTTTATTTTTATAACTGCAATTTTTTCGGTTTCTTGCAATTTCCTCAAAATTTGGAGGGTGTACGCACTAAGCGTACCTCAGATTCGGATTCAGCACATCGAAGTACATGTCGGTTGGTGGGTCTACTCAAATGTACAGACCACTTTTTTGTTTTGTGGTGGTGTAATTGATTAGATGTTGTTTGATATTGAACGCTCCCTCATGACGTATTGCCTTATTCATTGGATTAAATAATCCCGGATCTACACTCTTTTATGGAAGTCCCGAGTTTATATATAATTACTGTTTCGAAAAACTGACTCATTGCAAATGATTGTAAGTGTCGCGTTCACACTCTTTTATAGAAAATCCCGAATCGAAAAGTACATCAATACAGTGAACGTTTGAATAAAACTGTGCAGTGGCGATCGTTTGTTACTCTTCTGCTCATTCTTTTCTACTAAAAATCGGGAATCACACAGAGTAACGACGCGGATAAAGATATGACAAAAGTGGGCGCCCTCACTGAAAAAGGTGGGATTTATATAGAGACTACGCGCTGGAGAGAGAGGGGGAGAGAGAGGGAGAGAGAGATTGATTGATTGATTGATTGATTGATTGATTGGTGGACGCTATGGGGCAAATATCAGACTATACAATGAAACGCTTACGTAATCCGCTTACATCTAAATGTTTAGAAATGAATGAGCTTTTGACAATACCAAATTACTCATTTGAAATATCCGGTAAAATTACCAAAAATTGAAAAGCACTTATAACCTCAACTTATGACTAAAATTGATGCAAAATAATGCCGTGATAGCACAATATGTGAGTAAATCTAAGAGTAGAAATTACAAGTTGCAAAATAATTCCGCGATGACACCATGTGTGAGTAAATCTAGGAGTGCCATTACGACTAAAACTACATTTATAATGGTATGAGTACTCCTTAAACTGAGACTCTGGCCTAACTTAATTGAAATTCTGAAACTTCCATCCACGTCATCCATCCACGCCATACTCTCTCTACACTAAAAAGCTATAGAGCCGACTTTTAAATACATCGAAGGACGAAGACGCGTGAATCACGTTCGGTAACGCATGCCAGTGCATCGCCGCAGTAATCTAGTACGATCGGTGGAACATAGTTGTGCGGTGATTAATGATATGAAAGACATTGTGGTCAGCATGCCTATCCGACCTTCGCACCTCAGCGATTTCCCTGGGAAGAAGATCATTTAAGTAGCTCGGAACCGCTAAAAATAAAGAGCGATACACCATGATGCCTAGAAAATACAAACGTCGACCCTTTACAGATAACCAATTTAGCCGTCGTCTAAACGGCGTAATACTGACCTCGCGTCGCAGATCAAATATAAATCGAATGCAGCTGTTCAGTAGTCTATCAAGCTTGGTATTCAAAGTTTCTGTGAGATCGTGGTAAACGAGACAGCAATAATCAAATATCGGCAGAATAAGAGACTGAATAAGTTTAATTCTAACATCCGTGCAGAGGGACCACTTGTAAAACTTTAGTTTTTGCAGAGTCCCGTGCACTTTTTGGGAAATGCTAGAGACGTGTTGGTCCCAAGACAGGTCAGCAGGCAAGATGACACCCAAGTTTCTCGCATGTGTCACATACGGCAGGGTAGATGCGCCCAGGATGATGGGCGCATCAGAGAGGAAGGGGGAGGGGGGAGGGAGGGAGGGAGGGAGGGAGAGAGAGAGAGAGAGCAATAGTTGTGTCCGAGTAAGAAAAGTCGGATTAGTTTACGAAAGTGTTTTTCACATTTCGGGGTGATAACTGTTTCGTTTCACCCTATCGCCGCCTCCTGAAAGCATCGATGCATGAAGCTGTAGACTGAAGTAGAATGTTCGCTCCGCGTGTGAAATTCAAATTCAGCTGGTTATAAGTGTTTTCATATTTTCGGGGAAAAATTACGTTCTGCTCTGCCATGGTCTCTTAAGGGCAGGGTTAGGTATTAAAAGTTTCTTTTTGCATTTTTTAAAAATTGTGTTGCATGCATGTATAACATGTCAAGAATATTGTGTTAAAATTTCAAGTAGATCGGAGGATAAATATCGAAGTTATGAGCATTTGAGCGTCCGTTGCCCGATACCGAGTGCCTATACCTGTCTAACTTTAAAGCGTTTTTCTGAAACTTGACGTTTTCAAAGTCAGTGTACACTGTAACTCAAAATGTAACGAACCCATTCTTTCGAAATTTTGTACACTATTTTTACACATAAATCACCAGGTAACGCGGCTGAGTTTTTAAAAATTAGTGTTTATTTTACAATACAAAACGTGCCGATTATTTTGGTCAAAATCGCGTTTTTGACTTTAAAGTGCTAACAAAAACAGAAAAATCGATAAAAGAAAACTTGACCGCGTTACCTCGGGAAATATTTCATCTAATAAATGCACTTTGATTTTTTCGCTTCGCATGATCCAGTGACGAGTTATAGTGTACACTGCAAAACAGTTTTTTTTCGAGGCGCCCGCCAACGGCTTGTTTATCCATATTTTTCAACTAAAATTTCACAAGCTATAGTTGAGACACTGTATTATTACATACAAATTAATTAAATAACCCATCGTTACCAGTATCGTCTACAAAAATTTTTGAACATGGGCGTATTTTTGACCGAATTAACCTAACCCAGCCCTTAAGAGCTTTCATACAAAAATATTGGAGGAAAAAATTGAGTTTTATCCGTTACTTGAGTTTTCGTTATACGTGAACTCCTTGTAGGTCTCCTTACTTAGATTGATCATTTCATGACTTAAAAATTTATGCATTTCATGATGATAAAGGAAAAAATGTGTATATGTTTCGGCCACGACGGGAAATCTATTTGAACGTCCCGCACAACGAGCCATCAATTTCGAACGATAGAGGAGACAGCACCGCTCGATGGTCGAGTGACGCTTCCATCCCCATTGCGCTCCCAGCACGCGCCTCGTGGCTGACTGAAAACCTGTTCTCATTCGAACCGTTGAAGTAGACATTCGTAATTGTGCCGCTCTATACTGAAAGTCCTATATCAATTGTATTTGCCCCCGGTTTCTCTCTCAATCACGTCTACATTTGATAACGGGTTCTCTCGTTTCTCGACTTCGGCTTACGTTACAATTGTTTTTCTCCGGTATTGCGACCACGGCTTACCCATGTCGGCAAATTCAGATCCGATTGTCGGCATACGATTGACGGCTATTGTTACCGACCGGCTGATTCCTGTCCAAGAGTGATTGTTATTACTTTTATTGTTATTCATGACCTAAACGGATTGTGACTAACGTCGCGATTCACGTTCCCGTAAGGATAATTCTGTGAATTTGTTCGGAAAAGTGCGTAGTGCCGGGAATTCGTCCGAGAGGTCAGCAGTTCTCGGTCTTTGACTCTCGTGCGGACTCGGTGGTACTCGAACTCCCGAACTGTACCCCCACCCATCCGTCATCGATCGACATCGAACCCGGCGTCTTCTTCACTTCTTTTACTGTGACTTCTCACGTTAAAGGTTTCCCTTCCGCACTTAAAAGTATTAAATTTCTCATAATTTGACTTCGGCATACGCAGATGGCAATCTTCGTCTCACTCAGTGGAATATACGGCTTTATTTAACGGACTAATTCTTACGGCCACGTGCGCGCATTAACCAGCGACCGCCGTTACGCGCTTCTTCAATACGACCATTTTTTTTTTGAGGTTGAAAAATCTTCTAAAAGACACCAGCGTAAGATCTTGTGTTGCTGGTAGTGTCAGGTTTTTACTGACTAAAACGATCCTCCATCTCCCTTCGCCCTTTTGGTGAAGGTTGTTGGACCGGAACCCGCTTTCACATTACTTCAGTACCAACCCTTGGTGCGCTATTAAGCGCCTGCCTTATTCGGCTGCTGTTCGAGCTTTTTTGCCCGCAGCACTTCCTCCGCGAATTTCATGGCGGCCCTCCACTTAGGCTTAGAGCCGATCATATGAAGGATCAGGTTGTCGGGGTGTATATCCTCTCCGATGCTTTCAGCTACAGCTCTACGATCCTCCGCCCACCTATTGCAGTGGAAAAAGGTGTGCTGTGCGTCATCGGTTTCATCTGGACAGTAGCTACAAAGCGGGCTGTCACGCAGGCCCATTCAGTGGAAGTACGCGTTGAACGCGCCGTGTCCCGTGAGCAGCTGCGACAGGTAGAAGTTGGTTGCCACGTGTTCGCAGCTGATCCACGCCTCTATTGCTGGAATGAGTTTGGCCGTCCACCTTCCAGTGGCGCCGTTTTGCCATCTGTGTTCCCAGTCTTCGACGGTTTTCCTCCGCTCGAGTTCTTTTGCGCGGTCGTCTAGGGCGTTTGCTGTACGTAGTTGGTGGAGCCGTCTTCGCTCCGCCGCCATGAGATCTATAAGTGGGGCTGTGGCTATGACCAGGATCGCAGCGCCCGATACCGTGCGGTATGCGCAGGCGACTCGAAGGGCGGCCCGTCTCTGTGCTGAGGCCAGTTTGCGCCGGTGTGTGTCGCGCACTAGCTGGTCTGCCCAGATTTCTGCACCGTAGAGCATGATGGAGTGTATCGTGCTCATCAATAGCCTTCGCTTCGCGTAGCGGGGACCGGCTACGTTCAGCATGATTCTCGAGAGCTTAGCCATGGCGCCGTTGGCTTTATCTGCTGCTTTTTTAATGTGCTCCCCGAAGGTGAGCTTCTCATCGAGTTGAAGGCCAAGATATCTAACCGACCTCTTGGCCTCAACGAGTGCCTCGTCGACGCTGATCGAGAAAGGTGTCTCGAAACAGCGCTGCCTCGTGGAGACCACCATCTCGGTCTTGCTGGCCGCCAGGTTTAGCCCGTGATTTTTCAGCCAGGCGCCTATTCTCCTTGTCAGGTGGCCTATTTTCCTACGTGCGTCCTCGGTGTTGTCTGCGATGACGATCCCGGCGATGTCCCGCGGATGTTGTGGGAAGAGGTCTCCTATGATCTTCTCTACGGTGGCCGGTTCCATTGTAGGCACGCGGCCTTGCCCAGTTCGGCGCACAGGTTCTTCTAGTTCTGGCGTTTGCTTGTTTTGATTGCCCGCTTTAGTGCTTTCTTAGCTCCGTCGAGCTCGGCGAAGAGTGTGTCCGGCTGGCCCGCCTGCCGTCTGCGGTTAGCCCTGACGGATCTGCGCCGCAGCGTCAGGCACTTTTTCCGTAAATCGCTGATCTCCTCATTCCACCAGTAGTTGGGGCGCCTTTTCCCGTTGGTGCTCTTGGTCGGTATGGACGCGTCGCAGGCAGCCGTGATGGCCGCCATCGTTTTTTCTACGAGATTTTCAGCGTCAGATCTCGTGTTGGTTGGTTCGTTGTTGTGCAGCTGCGCCTGGTCCTTCAGGAATCCGATAAGTTTTGGCTCATCGAGCTTCCTGTCGTTCCAGCGCCTCCGTTTGTTTATATTTCTTATGCCGACGGTTGTCGTGTTGCCGGTCGACAACCGGATTTACTGGTGGTCGCTAGCGTTATACTCTTCTAGGACCATCCAGCCCCGCACGTCTGCTGCAATGTTCGGTGAGGCTAGGGTGACGTCGAGTATCGACTCCCGGCATCCCGGTCTTCTGTAGGTCGTGCTGTTGCCCTCATTGAGAACGACTAGATCAAGTCGCGCGGACATGTCCGCCAGCTCATTCGTCCCCGGCCGTAATGAACTCTCCGCCGATGTGACGTATTGTGTCCTCGAGATCGGCGAGCTGACGTCTGTACGTTGAAATGCCTTGGTTTGGTGAGAAGTAACAGCTCACCAGGGTGAAATCGCGGAACTTCGCCCAGACAAAACCATTGCCATATCCGCTGCTGAGGGTGTGCAGATTGGGGCTGACCACCCAGATCGCTGCCGTGCTCGTTGTTTCCGCGAGCCAGGATGCATTCTGCATGTTTGCGTGTTGCTCCGATATGATGCAGACGTCGACGGTGTTTTCCGAGATGGACTGGTGTAGCAGCGCCTGCGCAGTCCATCCCCTTCTCAGGTTGCATTGTAGGAAGGTCGTCATTTCTGGCGCGCTGGGGCACCTTTCAGCGCTTTCCGGTATGTAGCGCATTTTCCTGATCCGGGTGTGTGATCGCTGTCTAGACCTTGTCCCCCGGTGCTCGCGCAGAGTATGCAGCGCGGTGGTCTGCTGCATGCCGTTGGTTTGTGGTCAGCTTCGCCGCACTTGTAGCACAGCTTGCTGCAGTGCGGGGCGGTGCACCTGCCGGACTGGTGCCCATATCCTAGGCACCTGTAGCACCTCTGGATTGTTTCATGCCGGTTCGGCAGATGATCCATCCTATCTTGATGCGCCCGCATGCCAGCATTTTTTGGGCGCTCTTCGCGTCCAGCTCTACAAAAGCTGTGCGTTGTCCTCTGTAGACGTTTTTAGAGAGCTCAATCCTCTTGATCTCGGCGGAGTCGCCGAGGTCACAGAGCCTAGCGGCCCTGCCACGGGCTGCTGCGACCATTACGACCAATACGACCATTGGCTACTTCACCTTCTCTCTGACTAATATCTCTTGTTAATAAATGTTACGTTTATTGTTTTGTTAACTTCAGTGTCTCGACATTTTCTTTACGGACCCTTCAACTTCCTGCTTCAATTTTCCTCGAGATTTTCCTCGCGTCATCCCCCAGAATCAGATCTGCGGTCTGTCACCAGATAGCGCACAACCCCACCCTACTTGCTATGAAAACAAATTATTCATCCGCTGGTCGGCAGTATCAAGAAATATCGGGTAACTCGTAGAATTCTTACTGCCCTGGTTGTGACGTCACGACAATACGGTCTAACACGTTCTAATATTAAAAACTGTTGGCCGCTGCGCCGGCGATATCGAAGAATAAAAAATTCGCTTATTAATTTCTTCGTGAGAATTGTCTCGACATGCTTGTCATCGATATGTGCGCACAATACCACCCCCTACCTCATACCTTACCTCCATACGCCCCCGGCGTGACCACTTGCAATATTCGAGACCCCCCCCCCCCCCCCCCCCCCCCGAGAACCTTCGAGAAGTATTCGGTGAGTGTGTGGCGTCATCATGGACGCCATTTATTACATTTTACGAAAAATACTCAAAAAACGGTAATATATATTCTGACCATTTTTTATTAAATATCACAATTTCATAATTATGCATTATATACATTTTTACAATAAATATTCAATAAAGAGGTAATATATATTTTACAGTAAAAAAAGTAGTACGAGTAATAGCGTATATAAGAATTTTTAATCGTTAGCATTTTCTAATTTTGTTGAGAGATGTGTGCGGCCGTGCTGGTGGATTTTTGTTATTATAGAGTCGGCTTTGATCGGCCAGAGAGTATCTCAAGGTCAAGGGTGTAAGTGAGATGTGTCGAACTTGTTTACGTTTCGATCCTTGGTTTGGATCCTCTTCAGAATTTCTTTATTATTTTCTGATTTCCGTTAATTTGTATAATTGTCTAATGTGCTCGAGTTTCGTCTTAATTGGATTAATTTGTATTAATTGTGTTCGGTATCCAGTATTACGTCGATTTCTGTTGATTTATGTTCTCGAGTTATCTGTCTCACCGAACTCTTGAAGGTGAGAGATTTTATGGCGAAGTGCTCCTCACTTGGTTAGTCGTGTGTTCTCCAAGATCAGTCTCTCCCAATCTCTTGGAGAACACACGACTAACCAAGTGAGGAGCACTTCGCCATAAAATCGATCACCTTCAAGAATTCGGTGAGCCAGATAACTCGAGAACATAAATCAACAGAAATCGATGAAATACTGGATACCGAACACAATTAATACAAATTAATCCAATTAAGACGAAACTCAAGCACATTAGACAATTATACAAATTAACGGAAATCAGAAAATAATAAAGAAATTGTGAAGAGGATCCAAACCAAGGATCGAAACGTATACAAGTTCGACACATCTCATTTACACCCTTAACCTTGAGATACTCTCTGGCCGATCAAAGCCGACTCTATAATAACAAAAAAAAGTTAGCATTTTATTTTTCTTCTTTTCTTGTTATTCTCTGGCCCCATATACGTCACAGGTCTCTCTCTCTCTCTCTCTCTCTCTCTCTCTCGCAGGTTTTACTTTTTCTCGATATGATTTACGATGTATATGACGTCGTTGATTGCGGCGGACAGAGATAGACATATGGCGTGAGAGAGGATCGTATATACGTATCGTAACATATGCTCTTTATACATGATTTTTAGTACATACCTGTATAGAATTATTCCTTAGCAGCTTTGAATTCGATTTTATTGAACTTCGTACCGTAATACTGCATAATCAGATTTGTACTATTTGCGGCCTCCCTCATTTGTTGAAATAGATCATTCATTTCTTCGAAAATCTTGACGAATCTCGTTGGTAGATAGTATGTAAATTCACCATCCACGTCCACGATAACTCGCGAACTCCATTTTGTTTGGACAATTTTGATGCCGGTGATATAGTAGTCTTTTTGGAGCGCCAGCTCCGACAATCTTTTGACGGGGAGACACGACTCCATACGACCCATTTGGTTGATTCGCGTGAAGTCCATTGTCCAATTTGAGTTTTCTTAGTTTTATCGTTAAATCACGAGACTCGGATAGCGCGTGTATTTTTGCTTTAATCGCTGCGATATCTTGCTAAAAGACGTCTAAACGTATTTTAAATTGGTAATGTTTACTTCTTTGAAGACTTGAGGACAATGTCTATCGATCAAGAAACGCGGATACATCAAACTCCCTACCAAGCAGACCCATAACCCTACTCGGTAGACAGAAAGAAGCCACCTGAATTTAATTGGTGCAACATTAGCTTAATTTGTAAAAACAGTAAGTCGCGTTGGTGGTGGTTGTAGCATTAGTCTACCATATCATCAGGTATCATTTACAGTCATCAGCGTTTATAAAATCTGTGGTACGTCAGGATTGAGTTCTGAGAATTAAACAGCTCATCACTAAAATATGCGTATTATAATCAGTGTTGTATGAGGTTCAAGAATGTCGAGACGAAGAACACACACATTTTTAAACAATATACTTTATTTTTTAGTCGATAATTATGGTACAATTAGCGGGTGCGAGAACAGCAGCCTTGTATACAAAGCAAAGTTTTAACACTAAATGTATTGAGATTATTATAACGATAAGCTCCCCCCACAGTGGCTCCCTTGTTGAGCATATTATTGAAGGGTTTAGATTTGTTACACTTATTCATATACTCGTAATTTGTACATCTAATACTCGTCCCTCGTTGAGAAAGGTGGTACCTGTACCGGAGAATAGTGTGTGGCATGCATCCAGGTACATTTCAGCATTTGTGAAGTCTGGCTGTAGAGGTTTTGACGGTATTTGCAAACCATCGTCGCACAAAGAAAAATAATTTATATTGTAATTCTGAAAATTGAAGGGGTTCATTTTACGGTCACCGTTAAAAGCCTTATTATTGACTAAACCGACGATTATGCGTTTAGGCAGCTGCCCAAGTATGACATTATCAAGAGTATTGCCGTGTATTCCGGCATTCAGCGATATCACTTTAACTTCAACTCGTGTCAAAGGATATTTCGCTGTAGATTTATACAGAGCTCTTGCATGGGCCAAAAGCATGGGCGCTACCTTAACACGCCGCCCAAGTAGCGATGCCTCCGTAATACGTATGGTACAATCTTTCGAAGAGCTCATGAGACAAAAAGCGTTATTGGTCCGTACGAGACGAAGACGCATTTCAACACCGTTTAGCAAATACCTCTCTTGATTGAAGATATCACAATGCATATGACCAAGGAGATCGATCGTTCGATCCTTACCTAATACAGTCCGCCGGTTAGCACGCCAACTATCATTATCTTCTGTATCTTCCATTTTAACAGGCGAACCATTATACCATAGAGTACTTGTGAGATGCAAGGACTTAGCAGCAGGTCCGTAATTCAAGAGCGTTTCAATGTATGACCTAAACGCATAAACATTGCTAGGAGGTGATACAAGTTTCTGATTTAAAAATACATCGATCTGATTGAACATTGAGTGTAATAGATTATTGACAGGTCCTACTTTAGGACCCGGAGCATCCGCTTTGTCAGGGGTATCTATATTAACACGCATACTCAGTCGAGTGTGTGCAAGATCAATGTACTCATCACCCTGGTCCGGTATGACAAACTCTATCGGTGAATCATCCGTCAATAATGAGATTGGCTTATAACACACTGTATGCGTTCCCTCAATTGTTGTCTGGGTCAGTGGTAGTGTAAGGAGCTGAAGCTCCGACTTAAGGCACTCACACGAGTGTGCGTGTAAGAAAGCCATTTTTTTCTGAGATCTGGTTAGGCAAAGATATCTGCCACTGTTCTTGATTTCTTGTAATGGTTCTTAGTCGTCTGTGTGGTTGCTCTTCTTCTTTTCACAGCCTTCTTTTTCTTCTTCCCCTGCCTCTTTTGCAGAGAGCCCGAACATTTTCGCGACTTCGCGGTCTTCTTTCGTTTTTTCACACCGGTACGTCGTGATGCACTCCCGGCAAGAGAATGCATCAGTTTATTAATTTCACCGGCTTTATAGCCCGAGCCCTTCATTCGTAGTAATTTTTCCCTCCGCCTTACGCTTCAGATTTTCCCCTCATTCGCGCAGGCGCGTTTTGAACGCTTCTCGCGGGCGAATATCGGAATCCATGATATACGTAGCCACTTTGATACCCGAACGAAGCGCTTATTTACCAAACAAGAGAGGTATTAATCGACGAAAGAAACCTCCGGGGAAACTACCAATACCGTAACCCCTTTGATTCGGTGAGCATATATACACATGACTGATACCACCATAACCGGTTTTACCGCCACCCGTTTGCATATCAAAGTATTCGTCATAGTAAGCCATTTTATATCTGTGGAGGTTAATCTGTACGTTTGAACTGTAACGTCACTGTCAACGTCCCGTACTCGAATAGTGTCGGCTTGCCAAAATGATCCCTTATATCAATCGTTATTGTTTGAAAACTAGTACATAATGGGGGACTATAGCGTGGTCGTGAGAAGCTTCGCCGAACCGTAATTACGGTTATCAGCGACAACGACTGACACGACGCGTAGCAGCGGTGTATGCACATCTCCTCTGATATGGGACTCGCAGATATCCGTATAAACGTACATCATATTTGGGGCTAGGTTGGCAGGTCTCTGAGCGGTGTACTCGCTCTGGACTACCACATCCTTAGTCTCGATGAATCCTAAAATCTTGTTCAACACGTCGGAGAAGTAGAATGAGTGTTCCACATTGTTATACGATTCACAGATACGCGTGACAGCCACATCACCGTTGCGACAGTGCTTAAATTTCAGATGACCCACAATACACGATGTTTCGTTAACAGCCTCGAGTAATGTGTCTATGCTGAGGCATACACCTGGTGGCACGCAGCCACGCTCTTACTTAAAGTCGGTGCTTAGCATGCTACCGGGGACTGATGTGCTCCTTATGATATTCATAAAGTTCCACTCAGCCTCGGGTGGTACAAGCAAAATTGCCGTGGGTATGTGTATTTCAGCTAGAGGAACAGCCCAACTGCCGTGAAGAGACATACTCGTACATTGGGGTAAATGATTGGTATACCTTGTCGCATTATCAGGATAATAATTCATACTACTATGTATTACTGGGTAAAATCATGTAAATTCCTCCTTTATTTTGACCGCCTACTGCTTGGCTTCCTTCATTTGCACGCTCGATAACTCAGCCTCGTAAAATATACCATCGATATCCTCACCGTGAAGATCACCCAGGATGTATATCACGGGGCAAATACTGTGCTACACATGAACGATCTTAAATAACTCGCTGCTCCAAACACCCTCGTAACCTTTTACGAAGGCTGACTTCGCACTACTGACGCGCACGATGTCGCCCACTCTGTATTTGGGAGAGCAACTCTTGGTTCCTCTATACCTCTGTATCAGGTTATTATGAGCCCTAGCCGCTGTAGCGTGTGTCACCGAGACAGGAGCCATTTTTATACCACTATGCATACAGTGGTATAAAAATGGTATCGTATGCCACTACGCGTAGAGTGATATAAAAATGGTATATAAAAATGGTATCGTATACCAAAACGATGTTCTGCAGAAAGTCAAGGTAATTTTTTTTCTGGAATACGTAAAGTACCGCCACATTCTTTCTTTCAGTGTTCTATTGAATCTCTCGATAATAGCCGCTTTTATATTAGGGTTTCTCGCAATGCGGAACTGTATGTTCGTTTTCTTTAAGATCGCCTGGAACGTAGCACCGGTGAATTCTTGACGCATGGCCGTCTATAGGTAAGCGGGTGTTCGATCGTTACTATTTTTTTTTAGATATAATGAGAACAAAGGCTTTAGCTACAGATGCAGCAGACTTGTCACGTAAAGGCTGAACCCATGCAAATTTACTAAGAACGTCTATAACGACTAAAAGATAAACATAACCATCATTATAAGATCTACGAGATCAGCCTCCCACAAGTCATCAATGTTTCGGACATTATAAAAGCGACGTGGATAATGACGTCGCACTGGTCTATGTTTTGTATAAGTATCCTGTGCTTCAAGCCAGGAAATTTTTTTCCGCCGCGGCAGGCGTAACAATTTGGTAGCACCTGAAAACGATGCTTCATGCGCAGGGTTAAAGTACACATTTTCTAAGATTTTCATAATTATAATTTTAGGTTGGCCCAGGTTACGCGTCTTTTCTTATTATGATAGCCACCTCCTTTCTGCTTGTCTCCCTGTGCCTGTCGTGGCGGTGATCTGTTCTCAGGACCGCTGAAAAACGCTAACTGGTCTGTATCGGGCGATTCCTCGCTGCTAGTACTGCTATCACTAGTCTGTGATTGACGTGTGAACTCTAGACTCCGCCCACAACTCCTCGTTGCCGATAAACTCCCGAGGTATCTTGATCGTTCGCAGAATTTTGGAAAGGCACTGCGTCCAGCAGCGCTGGGTATTTTCCTAACCCTCGTAGCATCGTTCACGAGATCAACAATATTTGAATCCTTTATTGGTTTTCCGCTGACCGACACGACTCCATCAGAATCCCAAGAAAAATTAGATCGTGGAGCACGACGCAAACGGTGAAACAGTAGTTTCGCTTTCACGCGAAATTTAGCTGGTACACTCTCAATTATGATAGGATCGTTCGTGCCGTCACCGGCTTCTTCTTCTTCTTTTTTTTGTATCATAATCAGATTCTACATAGTGTTTATTCTTCATAAGCACGCGGTACTGCTGAGCTCTCTCCTCATCGATGAAGTGGAGATAACGTTGTAGTACAGCCAAGTACGCCGACCATTTTTCCCTCTCGTCCATGTATGCATTGGAATGCAAAGTTTCATTCATTTCCGCGTCTAATCGAGCCAGCGCAGCATCGATATCCCGCACTGGTTGTGTCTGAGATGCAGCCACGTTTAAAACGGACTGCGTATGACTTTGTGTGTTGAGCTGCTCTAGATGTTCCTCCGGCACGAGTACCATTTTTTTTGCGTGTTCCATTATCCTCGGCCACCGATCAGACTTGATAGAACACTACCTAGTATCGGTGCCAATAAAAGAGGTAGAAATCCACCGCTTTGGACAACAAATTGTGTTTTACTCTTCCAACATCCTTTTTTTGAGGCGTAACGTCAGAGAACCGGTGCGTACCGACGTAATTTTTTTCTCTGGTCGGTCTTCAGTGGTACAATTCCGCAAAGTACGGTGAGTGCACACTCACACATACAGCGGATAATGCTTGGACCTGCTTTAAGTACTACAGCATCGCGCTGTTCCTTATTGAGATGTTGAAGAGCACTGTATTTTTTGCAGAGCGGCGAACCAGCCCGCGCCATCACGCCTGATGAACTGCCGACTGTCCTGATGTATCACACCTTTTTAAGCCCCTTTGAGCTACATGTCTTTGGGGCTGTGCTGCCCCTACGAATGTACCACACACACTGACAAACAGAATGCCTAGCACTCGTTTGTTTGTTGCGCGTATCCTGTCACTCGTTTCTTCTCACGCACGCCGCCCACTTTCTCTCTCACACCGTCGCACTCTCTACTCTCACTCTCTCACTTCACTCAAAAATTGCCTCTAACTATCTCACTCTACTCAAAAATTGTGGTGCTCCTATCGCTCTCGTATCTCGTCGCAAAGTGCCGGCACGTGTCGTGACGGAAGCTTCTGATTTTCCGTGTTCTCGAATTTCTCCCGTGCCTCTGATTTGACGAGACACGGGAGATACTTGATTCCTGATTGGCCGCGTGGGTCACGGGTCAATCGATGAAGGGACACTCGGGTCGATATTTCTGGGGACAATGTTGGGGAGAGACTCTATCGGGAACTAGGCGTAACGGGAAATTGATCGATATCGTAGGGTAAGGTGTCGGGTAAGTAGGACGGGTGGGAAGGCTATCGATGTCGCCGGACGCTGCTGCCATCTCCTCGGTTGTTACGTCACCTTCGCCAATTGATGGCTCGGGGACAGCTGATGAGATGTGGCGATGACATGTGCCGGTGGTTTATTTGGAGAGTGCGGGTAAGATATTTTGTGAGTGCGAGTGTTCTTTCGCTATTGTTGCTGTGAGTGCGGTATTCTTGGTGGCGAGGACGACTTCGGGTGATCTCCTAGTGAATGCTGGTAAGTTTTCTTCCACTGGTTTATGTTTTACTTTTCCTTTTTTCTTGCAGTTGTTATTTTCTTGTAGGTTATTGCTGTGGAGTTGGGGTTGTCCTGGGGATGCTGATGAGTTCTTCTGGGCGTCGGTAATATTCGTCGGGGCGTCGCGTAAGTGTTTGCACTATTTACAAAAATAATATAAGGGAAAGGAATAATAATACTTAGTTATATTTTATGTTTTAGATTGGTGGAACGGCTGCCTTTGGGACGTGCTGGTGCAGCGGGGGAGGGAGGTTAAAATTGTGCAACGTCACAATATATACATATGGCCGAGGAAGTGAGATCGCGTCGCGCGACTCACTTCACTGTTGTTTTAGCTTCGTCTATTTCTTTCCGGAGCGGGCGGGCGGGGGGGGGGCATATCGCTACGAGGCCTCGGCGCTTGGCTTGCCTTGTCGTACCGGGGCTTCGTAGCATACGCATCTAGCGGTAAGTCAGCAGTGGTTCTTAGCCAAATGTTACGAGCTCTGCACTACCGCGGCGAAAGCGCAGCCCTTGTACTTAACATTTATTTTTGGGTGCTTTATGTGCCAGAATATTATTGAAACTTTCGTTACTCTGGCTTGAAGCTGCAAGCGAAAATTTATGAGAGATAAATGCGTATTTGTGGAAGAAGCATACTAACTTTTCATATAATGCCTCGTCAGATAAGTGAAGAGTGTGTTTCTTCTTCGGGTTATACCAATCACCACAATTTTCATGCCAGCTGAAAATGTCACCGGGTATTTGTTTCAAATTTATCGCTAAATTATGAGAGTTGCCCTTATTCTTAGACACAGCGTAGGTGAAGCACTTTTTAGTATGAGAAATAACATGGTTTTTAGTCAATTCTTTAAATTTGTCCTGCATGTTGTATAGTTCACTACCAAAATTCTTTGTCCAATGAATTTTATCGGCTAATTTATGGAGTCTTTGAGTCAGATTGTCTGCTCGTACTGCAGCAATCATAGAGCTATCCTCATCCCCTATAATAATTCATACTTGTTACAGTACAGCTTACTTGTACAGCTTCTTTTAGGATATTGCTATGATAAATAAGGTGAACCTTTGTATAGGCTTCCGTTGCCTTAGCCCTTCCATGAAAGTTTAATCGGCAATCATGATCATCCTTTTTATGTTTAAGATCACATTATTTACATTTCCAGTTTCTCGTAGCATAATCTAAAAGTTTACCGGTTAAAAGACCAATAATTGCACTATAGCCATTCGAGCTATAATAGCCCATTGCCACGTTTTGTCTAACCCATATCAAATGATACGATGATATTTATTACTTCTCCCAAAGCGTTATCAAATAAAGAATTATCATCTTTCGAAGAAAGAGTATGTCTAACTGAGGGAAAATATCTTGGGTAATTTTCACAGGTCTGAAATAAACGATAACAAAATTTTAAATGTAAAAATTGAACAAAATTCTCAATTATCTTTTCAATTTTGTATACACGATTTAATGTTGTAAAATAAACAATAAAAGATATTATGCAAAATATACAATTACAAAACGCATAAATTGTAAACTGTTCACATATATTCCTTAAAAACATATTATTCAATATCATGAACAAAATCGGAACAAATACTGTACGTATTATTTTGTATAAAAATAACAAAATTACAAAAGAAACTTACTGGTAGAAACTTTACAAAAATATATAAATTTGATATTTTACAAATAATCCGTTAAAATAAAATAATATATTATAATTAAAAAAACAATTTTTATTTGAATACATGATTTATAATTATTATTTACACAGCAGGAGTCCATTGAATGTCTTGAATAAATAAGGATGGAAGCTTACAATGATTCACACAACTTCTTGATATTTTTTATAACCAATTGTGTTTCTTCCGAAGCAGCTCATTTGCAACTTTCCCTTGCTTCTGATTCTATTGCTTTGCCTATTACATATATTCTCATACTTTTTGTAAATATGATCAGTTACTTGAGGTAAATTAGCATAAGCAAGAATCTTATTCAAGCCTGTATTTCCGACCCCACCATGTATAGCCTAAAATATTAGAATAACAAATTATGTAATAAATTAAATGTAATTATTAATTATGTTTATCATTCAAATTGTTCACTCATAAATCTAAATAAAGCATTTGCAACTTACCTCTATGGATGAGTTGATATCAAAGATTTCGTTTCTGATCTGTCCAGTATTAACCAAATTACATTCAGTACAAGTATCACATTTTATTTTAAGCTTGAAATGAAGCCCTTCTCTTTTGAAGTCACTGAATTTTTCCATGTCTAAAAGACTTCTGCAGTAATTATTCAATTCTCATCTGGAATTTTACATTGAGCTGCTTCATGAAGTTCTTCTTGAATTTTTTGTTTTTCTGCTTAAGGCATACTTTCTGAGGCTTTTTTTTATTTTATCACTATTTTTTCTCTTCGCGAACCTCCCACTTTTTACTCGTGAAGTCATTATAAAGATTCTCGACTGAAAGTAACGTCCAAAAACTCTATACTATTGTTACGTCCCAAAGTAGAGAGACAGAGTAGCTCCGTTGATAATTAGATGTGCGCGGGATTTTTGAATTGGTTTGCGCTATTCGGCTGAACGTGAGCTCACTGCCTGGGACTTACTTGTGCTCAATATACTAACTCAACGATTTAGGATAAATCGTCGAGGTTGATTCCTCTTCGAAGACGTTTAGTTTGATGATTTTTTTCCCAAACTTTGTCGATGTTGATCCGTGAGAGTGACTTTGTTGGGAAAAATATTATTTGCAACCCCAACAACGCAATTACACGTGACTAAAACTAATACTTTATTTGACTTTTGAAATTACAACTCAGATATTTGTACTTAGAATAATTTTGTAATAAGACTGGGATTTTACTCCCTTGAGATATTATTCAATTTGAAGTTGAAGATATACTCATTTTCCTCTCTAAAAAGGGTGACCATTTCACCTCGGTTCGGGAAGGAGTTACCAAAATTG
Source organism: Netelia virgata (assembly GCA_951802705.1). Taxonomy (NCBI): domain Eukaryota; kingdom Metazoa; phylum Arthropoda; class Insecta; order Hymenoptera; family Ichneumonidae; genus Netelia; species Netelia virgata. The sequence goes on from OX637866.1 coordinate 14,433,373, forward strand.
GGTTGGTTCGATTGGTCTGATTCCTAGCGAGATTGTTCGATTTTCTATGGAAGGGGATATTTTGGTCACACGGGGGTGACGTGAGATCATTGCTTTGTGGACGGCATTCGTGAGAAAGAAAATAAAGTTTCCAAATTATAGTTCGAAGAATGTACAGAGTTTGTTTATAGCTAGGTTTTCGAGCAGTGATATCGCACAAGATGTTGATTGAAATGAAATATGAATAAGAAAATGAGAATGTTTGGGGAGATATCTAACGTATCTTATTATATTGCGTGATTGCTTACATGAAAAGATTGAGTTTGGTCTTTCAAATGTTTGGAAAATAATCTAGAAATGTTTTGAGAAATCATAGTTTCGTAACCGAAGCAAGAATAATCGTTGTTTCTTAAATATAGCTTAATAAATGAAATAATAAGATGATAATAAGAATAAACAATATACATAGTATTTGAATTTTACAGGCAGGCTGCATCGGTTCGGAGGTAGGCAAGATAATAATCTAATTTATCGAATGGAATTGTGCGTCACCCATGCTGGGACGTAACACCTCCCAACCTAAAAGATTGAGCGACCCGCTCAATTTTGAAAAAAAGGATGCGGCGTGCCGGTTAACATAATCTTTGAAAAAAAACCAATTGATGTCGTCTTAGCACATTTCGTATTATTCTAGGCATGTTATCATATTCGTTATTTATTGTTAATATTCTTTTCTGAGTATTTATTTTTAAAAAACGAGGCACAAGCAAAACAATTTATAATATTTTTCAACTCTGTAGGTTTTTTTAAACTATTTGCTTCACTATAGCTAAGGGGAAAGTAAGACTTTGGATTTCTTGTAAAACTCCAAGGTTTGAAAGAGTTCGATGTGTTCGGGGTTCTATCTTCTGTCTCTTTGAGCGACGAGTTTTACCGTTTTTTATGACGGGTAAACAAAAAGGATTCGGAATATTAGTGAGCTATTTTTGCACGGTCGCAATGAATAATTTTACGTTTCTTATTTTCGAGTTCGATTTCGATGTCGTTCTTATCTGGGAATACTTCAGTAATAACATAAGGTCCTTTGTAATTGTCGTCGAATTTTTCTGCTTTTTGGTTCTTTATCAGATAAATTTTATCGCCTGGCTGGAATTTTATTGGATTCATTTTTTTATCGTAATGTTCCTTTGATTTTTGTTTAACGTGTTCTAGGTTCTTCCTAGCTTGTTCACGGATTCCTTGAATTTCTTTCGCTACTGTTTCTACGTGATCGTCGTATGTTATTAATTCGTCGAGATATGAGAATTGTGAAGGTAGTCGGGCTTCTCTTCCATAGACCACATGGTAGGGGGTATATTTCGTCCCTTCATGTATGCGTGTGTTGTACGCAAAAGAGGCTGTTCGTAAAAATTTGTGCCAATCTTTCCTGTTCGTGTAATTTTTCAAATAATCTATCAGGACTTGGTGACTTCGAGAGAGCCGTTCGATTGAGGGTGGAAAGCTGTTGTTTTGATTTATTCGATTTTCAAAGTTTTAGTAAGATGTTTCATCACTTTTCCGATAAAAGCGGCGCCTTGATCGGTCAGGATAGCATTCGGACAACCGAAAAAATAAATGAATTCCGTTACTAAGCCTTCCGCAATTTCTTTGGCTGTTGCGTGAAATAGTGGAATCGCGAGTGAGAATTTTGATAAATTATCTTGAATAGTGAGCATAAATCTGTGTCCGAGTTCAGAATGTGGGTTAATTGGCCCAACGATATCCATGGAAATTTTATCGAACACATCGAGAGGAGTATCTGTGATGACCATCGGCTGTTTTGTTTTTACCCTTAATAACTTTCTTCTTTGGCAACTTTCGCATTGCCTGATGTAGTCTGCAATTTGTTTTTTCATGTTTCCCCAGAAATATTTTTGTCTAATACGATTGTATGTTTTTGTTACGCCATTATGGCCTGCTATTGGAAATTCGTGGTTTTCGCAAATTATTCGTAATCTCTCTTCTTGTGGAGGAGTAATAATTTCATCTCTACAGATCTGAATAGTGATGTCAGTTCCTTCAAATATTTCTTGGAAAATTGTTCTTATTTTTGGCCACGAGGCGTTCCTTAGATCGCTTCGTTTTTTCGAGATGGCCGCCGACTTAGTATTCGATTGCAACATTTTCTTTTTTAAGTTTTCTACCGCGAGAACGAAATTTTCTTGGATCAAGGAGTCAGAGTCATATTCTCTGACGACTAGCGCGAAAAATTTCTTTTGTGGGGTTCCGAAAACAACTATTTTTCCAAGCTCATATTTTTTATGAGGTGTTACAGTGTTTAAAAGACCGATTTCGATCATTCTTTTCCCGAATTCGTTTGATACTGTACCGTCAGCTGAGATTAGGCAGATGTAGTAATTTCGCATCATTTCGATGTTGTCTCTCGTTTCTATCACGTGTGTTGTGTTTTCGAACTTTTCGCTCTCGACCGATGAACTCTGAACACCCGGTGCGTGAGAGAGTGGTGTGGGTGCTCCCCAGGGAGTATTACCCGGAGGATTTGGGTCGACGGTAACCCGAGTTACGTCGAGTGGTTGTACATTTTCTATTGCCGGAATTTCGTCGCGTGTCGGTGTGTATGGTTTGGGTGTGTTAGACGTTTGAATGAACATTTGGTCGTCTCGGGTTGTTACTGTCGGAGTTTGTACAGCGTGATCTGCGAGATCCCGGATTGTCGAGAGTCGGCTCGTTGGTTGAGACAGGGATCTTCGAATTGTTACTCTACCTCTTTTCTTTTTCGACACTGGGTTCGACAATTTATCAATTTTTCCCGTTTGACTCGGGTCCTTATGTTTTTTGTGTCTCTTTTTCCATTCGAGGGATATTTCGTCCGGACAGCAGAAGCATTTTTTTTATCTTGGTTCTCGGGATGAGCGTCTGACTGTCGCTTCTGTTTGCGTGACAATAGTTTGTCGTGGTTTTTTTCATAAATTGTTATTTTCGATCTCTAATAAATTTTCGTTTCTTACTCGCTTCGAGGACAGATCGTCTATTGTTTTTTTCGAAACTTCGGAGATATTCATTTCTACGGTGAGACTTTCACTCATGATTGTCATATTTTGGTCGAGTGATATGCTAGGTTCGTCGACCAGGATTTCGTCGGGGTCAGTCAACTTGTCCTTTTTCGTTTTATGAGGAACTGTCGCTTTATGCTTCGAATTTTCGATACCTTCACCCACGAATGTTTTCCGCCGCAAGCGCCTAGCGGGTGAGGGGGTGAAATTTGTTAGGATTCTGTTTCTTTTCTCATTAATTTCCCTGAGACGATGACGCTGGAAGTTATTTTCTCCTTGCACTCGTGTAGGCGTTTGAGTGAGAGGGAGCAATTGATGATTTGTGGACTGCGCGAGGGGACATTTTCTCCCAGTCGCGTCAGAGAGATTCGGTTTATTCGTTATGTTTTTAGGCTCATTGTCCTCTGGAATTCGTTCGTCATCCGCATCACTTTCGTGAGAATTCGAGTCACGTTCAAGAATTATTACCCGTGGCTCGATGTGAATTTGTTTTCCCTCGAGGGATCATAAGGAACCGGATTGATTGTTCAATGATTTTGTGAGATTTTGGTTCCTTTTTGTTCGAGATTGTCTGTTTATTTTCTTCTTGTGAAGAAAGGATTCTGAATTTTCAAATGAGTTAGAATTTTCGTTTTCTTGACACGGGTGATCAAGCCGAGTTTTTGAATTTGTATTTCGATTATTTAACACGAGAGGTTCTGGATTCGAATCGGTAAATTCCTGGATCGTTTCTCTCGGAACTTCCGATCTGGAGGAATTTGGTGATTGAATTTTTTTTATATTAGAAATAGAAGATTTTTCGGAGTCAGTTCGAGCTAGCCTGGGCCTCCGTGGAATTTGGGGTATATCGCCTTCAGATGACGAAAACGTCCTTGCCACTCCGGGCACGGGGTTTACGTATGTTTCTCCGGTAGGAGTTTTTTCGACTCTCCACTTGAATTTTATGGGGAGTGTGATTGGATTTCGGGAGAGAGCATCGCCGTTAGTATTTATTTTTCCGGGTTTATACCGTATCGTGAATTCGAATTCTTTTAATCGCTTTCTCCATCTGTGCACTCGAGACGTAGGGTCATTCATAGAATTTACCCAAACTAAGGGTCTATGATCGCTTAGCAAGGTGAATTCGCGGCCGTAAATATAAGGCCTGCAAGTTTTTAAACCGAAAACTACCGCGACCATTTCCTTTTCTAGTGTTCAGTAATTTTGTTCCGCTTTATTAAGTACCCTTGATGCTGCGGAAATTATGTGATCTCGGACTTTTCCTTGCGAAAGGATTGCCCCGACCGCGTAATTCGACGCGTCAGTTGTTACGATAGAAGGTTCTTTGAAATCGGGATATTGGAGAATTGGCGCTGAACAAAGTTTTTCGCGGAGGGTTACGAACGCAATTTGGTGTTGGTTCGTCCAATGGAAAGCTACTTTTTTACTCATAAGTTCGTTTAACGGTTTAGCGATTTTCGCGGAGTCTTTAATAAAGCGTCGATAATATTCCTCTATCCCGAGGAATTCTCGCACGTTCTTCGTGGTTTTCGGCGTTTGGAAATGCTCTACTGCTTCTATATTTTTCGGATCTGGTTTAACGCCGTCGGAAGATATAAGGTGTCTCAAATATCTCACCTCCGTTCGTAAAAATTCGCATTCGTCTGTTTGTAATGTAAATATTTGCCTTCCTAAGTCTTTCCGCGAGTTTTTTTAAAATTTAAATTGATGTTCTTCGATCGATCGTGCGTAAATTACTATGTCATCTAGATACACGAATAATTCGCTACCTTGTAAACCTTTTAAGAGCAGGGTAGGGTTTAAAAATTTCAAGTCGATCGGAGCAAAATTGACGACGTTATGAGTATTTTTATACCTGCCTGAATTTTCTGAATGGCAAAAAGCTGCAGCTGATAACGCATTGGATTCGTTCAAACACACGTACAGTGCTTTTCCCAAGGATGTTTTGGATGCCATCAAGCCCATCTATGAAGATCTGAGCAAAGATGCCCTCCTAGAGCGATGTGTCGGAGGCTTTACGCAGAACAACAATGAGAGTTTGAACCAACTTATTTCGAAAATCTCACCAAAGCACGTGGGTGCAACTTCTGTCATCGTTCAGAGTGCAGCTTATGTAGCAGCCTGTGTCTTCAATGAAGGTTCTTTTGCTTTACTAACCTTCATGCAAGAAATGGGAATCAGTAGTGGACCAAACGCTCATGAGTGGGCGCGATCATCTGACTCTATGCATATAGGCCGAGCAGATCAGGAAGCCGAAAAACAGACGAAAGAAGGCAGGATCCGTCGTAGACAAGAGCTGCTTGAGACATCCTGGATGACAGCAACATCCTTTATGGACCTGGCATCGATGATTCAGTGTGAGGTAAGCCGATAAAACTCACTTACGAACGTTTCATCTCAAATTGTTTAGTGTTCAAAACTTTAAAGCGTTTTTCCCACAACTCACATTTTCAAAGTCGGTGCCCATCATAACTTCAAAACTACTGGACCGATGCTTTTGAAATTTTGCACACTATTTCTGTACATAATTTACGAGGTAACGCTGGAGAGTTTTTTCAAATTTGTTTATATTTTTCATTTTATAACAATAAGTTAACCGATTTTTTCGCTCAAAATCGCGTTTTTTCCTTTAAAGTGTTCCCAAAAATTGAAAAATTTAAATTTCGAAAAACCCCGCCAGCGTTACCTGAGGAAAGTCCTTATATAACGATATAACTTTGATTTTTTTATTTCAGATGATCCAGCACGGAGGGCACCGCAATTCAACTTTATTCCGAGATGCTTGACAAAAATTGCTGCCATCGCCGTATTTTTTAATATTTCTTCGTGAAAATGGGACACAATATTCTTCGAATGTCACACTCTAATATACCACTGGTTTAAATAAATCGATTTTAACCGTTTCGTCAAAAAAAAAATAAAAAAAATGTGCCTTTTTCACACGAATTGACTCTACCCTGCCCTTAACACAATGTCCATTAAGCGCTGGAAAATTGCCGGTGTATTTTTTAATCCGAAGGGCATTCGATTAAATTCATAGTGACCGTGAGGTATCGTGAAGAGTGTTTTATGTTTATCTACAGGATCCATGCCGATTTTGTGGAATCCGGACGGTAAGTCAAAGAGGGAAAAATATTTCGCTCCGCCGACTTGGTCGAGGATGTCTGTTATAAGTGGCAGAGGATACGCGTCGCCAATCGTTTTTTCATTCAGTTTTCGGAAATCTATCACGAGTCGCCAACGTTTATTTCCCATAGACTCTTCTCGTTTGGGAACAATCCAGATCGGTGAGTTATACGGAGAAACGGACGGTTGAATTATGTTTAGTGTTAGCAAGTCGTTTATTTGTTTATCGATTTCGGGTTTTTCGTGAGGAGGATGTTGGTATTGTCTTGTGTGTATGGGTTGATCGTCGGTCGTCGGTATGCGATGCATGCACATGTTAGTGGATTTGAGCCGCTCGCCCGTTATGTGAAAGAGGTCTGCGTACTCCTCGATAAGCTCCAGGGTCGCATTACGCTCTTTGACGTTGAGATGGTCCAGGCGCAGGAGATTCATTACGTCATCGCTACGATTTTCTCGCGTTCGAGTCACGTTATCCTTATTTTGAGTCTGAATTCTCGCGTCGCGCTCTGGATTTTTTTCATTCTCGTCCGTACCCATATCGAAGGGATATAGAGTAATCACGGGAACGTCCACTTCAACGTCTTTGTCCAGGGTGTTGATAGCGTACAGGCAGGCCTTGCCGTTTATATTTTTGACAAGAGCTTCGCCTGCATATACGCCGTCGGGAAGAGGTAGGCGGGGCACGTAGCCTGTCTTGAGAGTGTTTCCTATTCTTATGAACATAATCGTTTTCGCTCGGGCCCTGAGCACAAACGATTGTGCATTCGCGAACGGGATATATACTCCATTGAGACGTACCGTCCTACTTTCCCAATCAATGGCTCCTTGATTAAATCCTATCATTTCGTGACCTTAGATCCCGTCGTATTCTATCGGAAAATTATTGGGAACGACTTGGAAATTTTCTAATTTCTCATGGATTCGCAATTTAATCCGGCAATCCGGATTCGCAATTTTATCGACCAGGCCGTAATAAGTAAATTACGGCCTGGTCGATAGAGTCGGGGTTTTTGACATTTCTTGCTTTAATTAAATTTAATTCGGAACCAGAGTCTACGTAATATAAAGTGTCAGTTTGGTAGTGCCAGGTGATTGTAGTTGTATAGATGCTGAAAAATAATTTCGACCAGTACGACCGAGATCGCATCTGGCTTTTCGGCTCTCGATTTTTTCTACTCTTATTCCTGGCGTTCTTGTGTTATTGGACCCTTCGCTACGCCCGCTCGAGGGGTCTTTTCGGAGTTTCCCTGACATTCTTCTGGGTTTTGAGCTTTTTTCGCGTTGTTGAATACTCGTTTACAATACTCGTTTTTACAATATCTACATGTGAGCTAAGAGTTAGGATTTTGTTTCAGATTTTGATTTTGCGCGAAGCATTCTTCAACGTTGTGATTGTTCTTTTTGCAGAACGTGCAGAATTTATTATTCGATTGCCGATTATCATCTTTCTTTTTGAAGCATTGTTCTACTGTGTGATTTGATTTTTTACAATAGGAACAGAATTTAGCGATTTTATCATTATTTCTTTTGAATTCTTTGGACTGGGTCGTGAGATACGTTTTTTGAAACAACTCGTACTGGGGGCGGATTCTGTTAATCGATTTTTCGACTTCTTTGATCTCTTTGTAAATTTGTTCAAGACTCTCGTACTCTTTAAATGGTACAGCGTAATAGATTCGGGGGTGGAGTTCGTCTCTGAACGCGTCGGCTGCGACGTCCTCCAACAAACTTAGAGCTTGTTCCCTAATTTTTTCTTTACCTCGTTTAATATCGTCTACGGCCATGGCTTTGAATTGAAGAAATTGATCATAATAGCTTGTGACTGACGCGTTTGGTTGTTGCGTTATCTTTTTGAGGTCGTAGATCCATTCATTTACGTGTTTTGGAGTGACAAATTTGTCTCGAATTCTAGTTATTAATTCTTCGATTGTTTTGACTGATTCGGCATCTAGTTGGGCTTTCCCTATACATTTTTCTGGTAGATCCGCGACAATATCCGTTTCTTCGATGTATGAAACGTATTTTCGCGCGGTTTCGCATTTTACAATGAATTTTAATAATCCGCACGTTTTATCGGTACCGTCGAATTCTGGTAAACTTTTCTTGAAATCGCGGTATCTTTGTTCGTTATAGGTTCGGGTGATATCTATTGCTATCATTCACGAGGTTCCCATCGCGGCTGGGTCATAAGCGATTGGCCCTGGATTGTTAATCATTTTTAAATTTTAGAGGACTCACTCGGTGATGACTAAATAAAGATTACTACTGGAACCGTGTGTAGGCTGCTACAGTCGTCTCAGATGTCGGGTGAAGTTGTGATCATGCCTTGGAGTAGTATCATCGCGGTAGCTAGTAAATGAACTCGTGCCGTCGGGTTGAAGAAATTTGAGTCGTCGCGTGGAGTTTTCGCGTTGTTGAATTGGAGAGTCTCGTACCGTCGGATGAACGAAGATGAAGATTTCTGTTGTGATCGTCAGATTTGAGAGTTTGTTGATTTTATTTTGCGTTGATTTTGCTCTGACTTTTTTTATCAGTTTTATTAGTGTATGGAGCGTGTTGGCATGGTGTTGCGGATTTGTTAACGACGTTAACAATTTGTCGACGTCACTGAAGATGTTTGAGTTTTCCGCTGCCACCAGTTTTATTAGTATATAAAGCTGTTACGTCCCAAAGTAGAGAGCCAGAGTAGCTCCGTTGATAATTCGATGTGCGCGGGATTTTTGAATTGGTATGCACTATTCGGCTGAACGTGAGCTCGCTGCCTGGGACTTACTTGTACTCTATATACTGAGATCAATATTTCTTTTCTTTCTCTTATTCGGAAATATCTCCCCGGTGCGGCCGTAGTCCGTCGGATGCCGGGGCTCTTTTGAGAATATTACACGATTTCTATATTCCGCTTTGGGCGCCTGTCAGTTTTTCGTTCTGACAAACGACACTATTTTGACAAAAAAATTGACGAACCGGATTCTCAGGGGGAGGATTCCGTTGGAGGACCAAATAAGCTCGCAAGATCAATGTAAGACCCAAATGATCGGATAAAAAAACAGATTTATTCTTACTTGTATTCTTGACAAAAGTTCGTGTTACAGCGATCTTCGCCGATCCTTCACCAAACCACTTGACAAAACGATACACCTGTTACTTTTGAAACCCTTTTCCACTACCCAAGCGTGAAATTTAGTAGACCAATATACCTCAGGATGCGTGTGTTACTACAGACGGTACGCGATCGAGTCCGCTCTGTCCATCGTCTCTGTTCAGCACATGGAGTCAATAGGTAAAGAGGGGGGGGGGGGGGGGGGAGAATCGTCGCGCTAACTTCGAGCCCCTTCGAGCAAAGGGCCGAGGCCCTTTGTCACCGAAGATTTACGAAAAGCGTAGTGAGCCGCGAGTGTGGCTAACGCACGACGTCGTAGGCCTGGCTCACTACAGGGTGTCTCGACAACACCCGACAATCTCGGGCTCTTTGCTGTCGAGAAAATTCTCCGGTAACATCCCCCCTTCCCGAGCCTTGACATCATACCCAAGTTTTGAGGGTGCATTCAGGATGATTTGCACAATTTTATTATGAACAAACCAGCCTCTCCGTCCGATCACAGGGCTATATTTTGTCTGAAAGAATCACTAGAGTTTCATTAATCTTGCGAAGCTTTTGGGGGTTTAGTTATATGACACACATACACCAAATTCAAGGAACCCACACCTTTTGTAAGCACAATACTTACTAGTTTTATTTGCTTACTACCAGAGGTTAATAAAGGCTGTATTAAAATACTTGAACGAAACGTAAAATGTTATAAGAATATAATGATTTAGGTATTGTGACAAACAGCTTATTCGATCTTATATTGGACGGAGATGTTTATGTGGATTCCTTCGTGGTCCTTCAGCTTTCGTTTGCTCCATGATTTCGTCAAGAGATCGCTCATTTTGAGATGAGCACAGCGCTCTGATGGTCAGGCGCCTTTTCCTTCTGACAAATCGATGTTGGTTTTCACAGATGGATTGCTGAGCGTGGTGCTTGAAAGTAGTTCATTTTCGGGGATCAGGAATGCGCGAGCTCGATTAAGATAAATGTGTGAATCGTCAAATTTTGCCTTATTCCGAATTTAGTGACAAGATCACCAGGGAATTTCACTCCTCGGCAGGTGAAATTACTTTGCTCCTGATCGACGATTAGCTTGACCTCACGTAACACTTGAAAAAGCAAGGCCCATATGGCCAAGTGTTTGTCGAGGCTTTGACTGATTACCATCGAGTCGTCAAGGTAGGCAAAATGTTCTTGAATGTTGTTTTCGTCAGCTGTCTTTGCGATTCGTTTTGCGTATAGAGTGACCCCAAACATAAGCTACGGGGCTCACTTCCCAAGATCCGATTAAGTCGTTCGCGAAAAGGTGGCGGATATTTCATTCGTTCGAAAATGAAGCGATCTCGATAGACGAACTTAATGGATTTTTCTTCTTTCTCTAGCGCGAAGTTGCATAGTTTACTGAAAAGTATCTCGTCCTCCTTGTGTTGACGAGTTGGCGGTGGCGGTTGTTCACTGGGCCTCCAATTTCGAAGTCCTTCACCATCAAGTTCATTCATATGTTTCTTCTCCATTGCTGTACCCCACAGTACAACGAAAGAATATTCCAATGGAATATTCCAGTAGATTAATCGAATGAGATATAAAATGCATACTAATCACTTATAAAAATGAAGCGTGAGAATCACGCCACCAGAAATTCGCCGTGACCATATATGGTCACAAAACCAAGTATTCCCAAACTGCACAATAGGCAGTTTAGTTTAAAGGCGAATCACGCCATCGAAATCATCGTTATGACCATATATGGCCATAACGACGAAATGCTGAATTGGCACTTTCGCATAGCGACTCGCGGGCGACCCGTGATCGCCCCGATAATTAATTTAGTCTTAATTGACGAGCGGGGCTAATCAGTTGGTCTTTGATCAAAGCTCGTATCCTATAACTTTGCCTAACTTTGTAAATTACCAATCCAAATCTTACAATAAACTGTTATTTCTTTTTACTTCATAAACTCGAGTTCTACTCCTTATTGACTAATATCCCAAAATAATATCTTATCGCGCAATACTAACGTTTTGCCGATATAACACCATCAAGTTCTCTTGTTCTTCGTGAGATGATAATGGTGACATTCGGATCGCTCCCTGGATGACATTGTCAAGCTTTTTCGAGTTTAATGTCTTTATTCCTTGGATCTCGTCGTCTGGCATTTCAGAGTCCATGAATGATTCGGCGATAACGTCTAGTTCAGTTGATAGAGTTTGTGTGGTACTTGGTTCGTCAGATTTATCGGATGTTGCTGCGAGGAGCTGGTCCTTCATTTTATCTATGGATTTCACCTGTCCGATTTTCAGCTCTTGTTGACTCGCGACCTCGTTCATGCCCTTTTTGATGGTGGTTTGAGGCTTAATCACGGTCGGGCCTACTCGTTTCCCCGGGTCGATAGAGCAATCGGCGTTTGCGTGTTGTATGACAAATGTAACATATGTCCTGTCTTCGTTTTGCTCGACAGGTGTGTTATATGACCAACTTCTCCACAATTAAAGCAAGATATTTGATTAAATGTTAGTCTGGAGCGGGGTTTGCATTCCCTTCTTCAATAGTCGACTTTTCTTTATCCTTGTCAAATCTGGTTAAGTTGGTTTCAAGTCTCTGTCTTGTCAAACTCTTCGAAGGTGTTGACCATGTTTTCTTCTTTTGGATCTTTCCAAAAGAGGAAAGATCCAAAAGAAGAAAGAGGAAAGATCCTCCGTTTCCTCGTCTTGATCCCTATCTTCCTCATCCGACCCATCCTGTGTATTTCTGAATGTTATTCTTGTCGGTGGTTTTTGCGGTTCCTTTCGCGCATCGAACGACCCGCGGTAGACATAATTTCTTTCACTCAGGTAATGGAATAGTTCGTCAAAATTGTTGATTCCCGAGTTGAGAACTTCGAAGGTGAGTCGCGGATTACATTTCCCCAAAATCTGCTTTAGTTGTTTGCGAAAAGAGGGTGGATACTTCATTCGTTCGAAGATCAAGCGAGTCCGATAGACAAATTCAATTAATGTCTCATCTTTGCCAAGCGTTAGATCGCATACTTCTTCGAAAAGTACGCTGTCGTCCTTTTGTACTCCCCACTGGAAGCGAAATGCCTTGGTGAAGACTTTCCATGTTCGCCAGCATAGTCAGTTTACGATGTACCATACTCTGAATGGTCCTTCGAATACGTTGGTCAAATATGGGAGGAATGTATCTTTATATATTCCACTGATATGCATTTGGTCTTTTAATATGATGAAAAATTGTTCCGGATGTTTTTCAGTTTTCGGGAAGGTCATTTCCCAATTATCGACTATTTTGCCAATCCTCAGTGCCGAGCTGATATCCTGAGCTTGTATTCGTGGTGGCGAGTCCCTTCCTCTTCATCTGTTTGTCAAAGGAAAATGTTTCCTGGTGTTATATTCATATTGCCAAAAATCTTCGTCTTCGTCACTCGAGTCGCTGATTCGCCGCGATAAAGCACCCCTCCGTGGTTTTAACGATCGGTGGTGATTTTCTCTGCTCGTCTCATTTTCGTATTGCGTCATTGGTCGAGCATCTTCTCTGGTAATATATTCTTCGGTGAGCAGTTCGCCATTCGCTGTCACTCGAGTTAGGGTTAGTTTGACGAGAGTTGACGATAATTTGTCGACTTGGCGATTGAAAGTTTCAGTTGGGTTGTTCTTCGGAGTATTCGTTCTTGTCAAATTTTGGTTATTGTTATTTCTCCTGAAATTTAATACGTTGTTTTCGGAGCTAAATTGTACTCTCCGCAAATTTCTTTGTTGCGTGCAACCTTCATTCGGACCCATTTGCACTCGTTGCATATTTTCTCTTTGCCCGCTTCTAGGTGGCTCAAGTAATTCCGACTTCACTTTATTTGACAAAATTTCAATTTCGTCTGTTTCAATACGTTGCCCGGGTTCAGACAACCTCGGTAACGTGACACTATTGGAATCTATATTTCCACAATTAAATGGCCTAAACGCCCTCCGGGGATTTAGAGAATCATTATTCTCAACTAAATCGGCCGACGAAAATTCTAACATTTTATTACTACGTGTTCTTCCTCCCGTCGCAATTCTCACTTCAGACGCTTGGTCAGAACGCGGCGGGGCTTGAACAACCTGATCTCTTATTGGTTTGATTTCTTCGACTAAATTTTCGAGACGATCCTCCCTGATTTTTATTTGTATCATTATTTCATCTAACCGATTTTGTTGCATTGCCATAAATGCTGCTAACGTATTTTCGTTTGTAACTTGTCGTACAGACGCGAGACAACTACCGCGGTCCCTTGCCATAGCGGCCGCGTTCAACTGTTGAGCGGGGGTAATCCCCGTTGCCCCCGCATCGTAGGCTGTTCGAGCTCGAGCCGACTCGCTGTGCGCTCGCACCGATGTCGCGCTCTTCCTCCCCACCCTGGTAGGGTATGTTTCAGTATCGGACATCTCGATATTTCCACACGTCAAATTATTTTATTATTGAATTTTGAATGCATTATTTTAATTTCTTCTTTCGCCGTTGATCTTGTCAATCTTCTCGGCGGCGTATTAAACATTACTTTTGAGGCAACTTATATTCAATTTTATAACCATTTCATTTTACCAGCAATAATTATTCAAATTTTATTATTTACTTTTGAATTTATAATTTAGTGAAATTGAATAATTTTATTTCTGACCATATTCCAATTGCTTATATTTTAATTCAATTTCTGAATAATAATCGTACCAATGCTCGTTAAAGTATTCCGATGATATTATTTCTTACAAAAGTATTGTTACGGTCCGAGGGACTCGTGAGTGATAAACAAGATATAAAGTCGTTTTACTGTAGCAAAGCTGTCTTAATTCGTTTATTTGAAATTTACGTAATACACTGTTGCAGTCCGTAGACAACAAGTTTATATACGGAGTGACCAAGTTAACCGCCAGGAGATCGGTACTAGACTAACTGCTTAAGGTGTTGATGCAGTGACTTAGGTAACCTTACATTGTCCCATAGTCGATGGTGGGAGAACTGCAAGGATCTAGGCTAGTTGATGGTGGGAGAACTGCAAGGGTCTAGGTTCGTGACGGGTGGTCAAGTACTTCTGTGTCTCTAAAGGTAAGGTCCAAGGGTTCGTTTGGTGATTGGAGATTACGTGGTACTAGTTTAAGAGCTATTCAGTCCGGGTTTACAATGTAGGAACTTATATCGGTTTTTTCCCTAACAGTATTCACAGAATATTATATAAATACGCACCGCAGTAAAGGTTCGAGAGAATAATTCCTTATAGTCTAACATAAGAAGACACAATAATACGTTGTTGGAAAAGAAAGAGAAAAGAGAATAACGGTCGCCTTTTCTCTCGCGCGCGTCGAGTCTCTCTCCGTGTTTACATCCGCGCGGCCTTGATCAGTTCGGCAGAGTTTCGACTGAACTATGTTCGATTTTATATCGTCGAAAATTCTCCGCGATCCGTTGTAATATTTTCTCTCATGATAATTTCTATTTAATTTGTCGAAACGGTAGAGACAGAATATTAATATACGTAAGAGATCATGGGAAACACAATATACGATGAATGAACAAAATAATCATTTACATAAATCAAAGAATCATCGTTCGACAATAAATGTTCATAAATAATTAAGACACAATGAATAATTTGTATCATCGGAAACAAATAAATAAATAACAAATCGATAAATAATAATGAAATAGATACGGCAAGTGACAAAATATCCGTTAACTTCCGTTAACTTTGATAATAAATTTTCATTGATTAGAATTGTCGTCGAATTAGACAAACGCAAAATTTCCAATGTAATAATCAAATTTCCTCTCCTGTGAAACGTTGTCGAATAAGACAGACGCAAATTTTCCAACGCTTCACTTGAATGCAAATTTTTCTATCTCAAATAGAACCAGCACAAATTGATTTTCAATCAGTAAAATTTTAGTTTTCAATACAAACTTCCACTTGAAACGTCGGTAAATCAGACAGACGCAGAATTTGTCAACGTTTCGTTTTTAACGAGGTTTCAAATATTAGCACTTCAATTGAAACGGACACAATTTTATTTTTAATTTAACCAATTTTACCAACGTTGCCCTACGTTGGGCGCCAAATGAGACCGATATTTCGTTTCTTTCTCTCATTCGGAAATATCTTCCCGACGCGGCCGTGGTCCGTCGGCTGCCGGGGCTCTTTTGACAATATTACACGATTTCTATATTCCGCTTTGGGCGCCAGTCAGTTTTCCGCTCTGACGAACGACACTATTTTGACAAATAAATTGACGAACCGGATTCTCAGGGAGAGGATTCCGTTGGAGGACCGAATAAGCTCGCAAGATCAATGGAAGACCCAAATGATCGGATAAAGAAACAGATTTATTCTTACTTGTATTTTTGACAAAAGTTCGTGTTACAGCGCTCTTCGCCGTTCCTTCACCAAACCACTTGAAAAAACGATACACCTGTTACTCTTGAAACCCTTTTCCACTACCCCAGCGTGATAATTGATAGACCAATATACTGCCTCAGGACGCGTGTGTTACTACAGACGGTACGCGATCGAGTGCGTTGTCCATCATCTCTGATCGGCAAACGGCGTCAATAGGTAAATAGGAGGGGAAGAGGAGAATCATCGCGCTAACTTCGAGCCTCTCGGCCCTTTGTCACCGAAGATTCACGAAAAGCGTAGTGAGCCGCGAGTGTCGCTACGCACGACGTCGGAGACCTGACTCACTACAGGGCGTCTCGCTAACACCCAACAATCTCGGGCTCTTATGCTGTCGAGAAAATCCTCCGGTAACAACTTATAGCAAGAAATTAAGTCACTGGTCTGTAATATTCTGTCATGCAATTATTCCATGAAACGGTCAAGCCATACTTTTTAATCAAGTTTAGTGTTTGTAGAGTTAGGCCTAGGGTTTGTAGAGTTAGAGCATTGGCTCTTCATAAGATCTCATAACTTTTTAACAGTCAAAGCGTACTGAATTTGCTGCGAGTCTTGGCATCTTACTGTACATGAAATTTTGTTTGTGGGATATCGTTATCATCGAAACAAAGTTACGCTTTACTCGTCTCGTGCGAACACGTTTGAAACAAATTTTAGAGACACCCTCGGCGTTTTTGCGGATCCGCCTCGCGGCCAAGCCGATCTGTGTTTGGGATTTCGCAATGTATCGGGTACTGAGAAAAGATATCGTGTATCGATCGTCGCGATCAAAGTACGTAGTTTTGAACACTATCTAAACATATTATTCATGTTTTGTCGTTCGTTTCGTATCGTCGAATCATCGACACGGTTTAGAGCGAGAGAGCGAGAGAGAGAGAGTAGGAGAGAGGGAGAGAGAGCACACGCTAGCTCACAAAGATCTGCACAAAGAGGAGAAACCGCCGACGGTATATACAGAGTAAGGGAGAAAGAATTTTTTGTTTTTCATCTCTCGTCGAAAAATTCTTTTTACCTAAGACAATTATCGATATTTAACATCAATTTTTCTTTATTTCCAATAATTATAATACTTTCCGACTTCTTATTAATCACTTGAGATATACGTACAGCATTTTTATACACAAACTATGATTTTTTTAAATTATATAATCACGATGTCTTATCATTAGTTCATGATGAGCATATCATGGGCGAAGTCTGTTAATTCTCAGGACTGAGTTCGCACTTTGTTTCTTTGTTTGTTAGTTTGGTTGTTAGTTTCTGTTCGAGCGAGGATCGGGTGGGCGGGAGAAGTGGTAGATAAAAGAAAAGAGTTCGTAGACGCGAGATTCGCACGTTATGCTCGTCGATTTTATTCGTCAAAAGGTACGGCACAGACAAAGAGCGCGTCTCGCGCTACGCGATGGTCTTTAAGAGCTGATCACTTCAATTATGAGAATAATTCCAAGGTCACAAAGCCGGGTTGAGATTCCACTAATACGAATTGAGAGAAGGTCCAAAATTTGAGAAGGCCGTGATCGAAAACCAGATACAACAAAACTTGAAAGTCGCGATAACACCTCTGCATTTGAAGAGCTCTCGTGAGAGAATGACCGAGGAGCCGGTTCCGGTCAGGCACGAGGCGAGCCGGCGAACGTTGAAGAACGGGCAAGCGTCGAGCGAGCATCGATACATTTCTATTTTAGCAATGATTGCTGGTTTATCACCCAGAAGTATTACTGTTCGATATTAGTAGGCGTGCTACGCTCGTAGAAGAACGATCATCATGGAGCATATGCGGGACCTGTGGTCTGTACTGTTACCAGTTGCCCGTAAATTGGATAGCACCTCTTCGAAACACGTACTGATAAAACTAATCATCAGATTCATATGTGATATAAACGGTTGCTCGTCTATGAATATCGCTGCTTGGGAGAATTTTCATAAACATTTCACAACCATCACAGAATACGTTGAGGCAAAACTTACGCATTAATAAAGGGATCACAAGTGTGTGTTTTAATAGCGATTCCGGTTATACTTTGGCACATGAAGAATATCTTAAACAACTACGCGTGCTTATTAAAATCGTTGATAACCATGAGCGAACAGAGGTGCAATATTCGAAACCGTTCTTCCAATTCGTAAAAGTAGAAGAATTCATTAAATTAACCATGTTACGGGACCGTATAAACGAGTACATGACGCGTCTTTGTCGCGTCTGCGGGGAGGTGGAAATATGCAAAGATTTTCTCGTAACAGCAATATCATCAGCAAGTCCGAAATATTCGTAAATAGTGTACGCCGTACCATTCGTATGAAGCGTCGTAAAATATGCACGGATGTTCATCAAAAATTGCAGACAGTGTGTACATCCTCGTAATTAACATACTTCGCCCATGATATGCTCATCAAAGAACTAATGATAAGACATCGCGATTATATCATTAAAAAAATCATAGTTTGTGTATAAAACTGATGTACGTATATGTCAAGTGATTAATAACAAGTTGGAAAGTATTATAATTATTGGAAATAAGGAAAAATTGATGTTGAATATCGATAATTGTCTTAGGTAAAAATAATTTTTCGACGAGAGATGAAAAACTAAAAATTCTTTGTCTCTTACCCTGTATATACCGTCGGCGGTTTCTCCTCTTTGTGCATATCTTCGTGAGCTAGCGTGCGCGCGCTCTCTCTCTCTCTCCCGCTCTCTCGCTCTAAACCGTGTCGATGATTCGACGATACGAAACGAACGACAAAACATGAATAATATGTTTAGATAGTGTTCAAAACTACGTACTTTGATCGCGACGATCGATACACGATATCTTTTTTCAGTACCCGATACTTTGCGAAAGCCCAAACACAGATCGGCTTGGTCGCGAGGCGGATTCGTAAAAACACCGAGGGTGTCTCTAAAATTTGTTTCAAATGTGTTCACACGAGACGAGTAAAGCGTAACTTTGTTTCGATGATAATGATAGCCCACAAAAAAACATTTCATGTAAAGTAAGGTGCCAAGACTCGCAGCAAGGTCAGTACGCTTTGACTGTTAAAAAGTTATGAAATCTCATGAAGTGCCAAGGCTCTAACTCTACAAACTCTAGACCTAACTCTACAAACACTAAACTTCGTTAAAAAGTATGGCTTGACCGTTTCATGGAATAATTGCATGACAGAATGTTACAGACTAGTGACTTAATTTCGTGCTATAAGTTCATGGGGGTGTGCGCGATAATTCGTCTTGATTACCGATCAGACGAAGGGGAAGTAAGATATTCGAAACGATCGTGCACGAGTAATGAAAGATGGGAGCAATGATTTTCTTTTTTTCATTTGTAGGGAATTTAATGAGGAGATTGGTAATAATGGTCGGTTTTCTATTACACTTTATTACTCAGTGAAATCCCTCTCTACCCCTACACTTTGGTTCCTTATACAGGGTGGGCCATCTATTGGTACGTTTTTAAAAATGCGATCAAAAGAGTATGCGTTGATATTTTTTATTAATTTTGTTGTTGTTGTAAAGCTAAAAGTATCCCCGTCAAGAATGAAAAACGATTTCGTTCATGTGGCTCCCTCTACTGGCCTTACAGTATGCCATTCGGTCACCCCAATTAGTGATGACATTTTGAACTACCTCGGTGCCAATTTCACTCAAAACAGTCGTAATGTTGTTTTTCAAAGCTGGAATTGTCTCTGGATTATCCGCATAACATCGGTCTTTAACGGCACCCCACAGGAAGAAGTCCAGCGGTGTCAAATCGCAGCTACGCGCAGGCCAATTGACATCTCCTGAACGGCTGATTATGCGGTTGTTAAACTTGGTGCGCAGAAGGTCGATCGTAAGTCGGCTTGTATGGCATGTGGCGCCATCTTGTTGAAACCAAAGGTCGTCCACAATCATAGCGTCGATTTTAGGCCATAAAAAGTTGGTCATCATGGCTCTGTAGCGTTCGCCATGACGGTAACGGCGTTGCCAGCATCATTTTCGAAGAAAAATGGGCCAATTATGTTACCACTCCAAAATCCACACCAAACTGTGACTCTTGGAGGATGCATTGGTCTCTCTACGATTGCATGTGGCTGTTCCGAACCCCAAATCCGGCAGTTTTGCTTGTTCACATATCCGCCGAGATGGAAATGCGCTTCGTCCGAAAAGATGATTTTTCGACCAAAATCGACGTCATTATTGAGCTGGTCGATGGCCCACATAGCGAACTGATATCGAAGCGGATGGCCATTTGCTTTCAACTCCTGAGTCATCTGGATCTTGTAGGCGAATAATCCGAGGTCTTTGTGCAGTATTCTCCTCAGGCTGGGGCGACTAATGCTCAGTTGCTGCGATTGGCGTCGAGTTGAGGTCGTCGGATTCTGTCTCACACTTTGGGCCACAGCCTCAATATTCTCGGGTGTGCGCACTGTCCGAGCTCTGGGACCACTTCTGTCATCCACTAACATCCCTTTCTCACGAACTTTCTTCACCAATTTGCGTATAGCGCCTTCGGTGGGTGCTTTATCACGACCCATATTTCTTTTCAAAATTCGCACAGTTTCGGCGACACAGCACTGACTTTGAAAAAAAGTTTTTAAAATTTCAAAACGCTCTTCAAGAGAAAACATGTTGTTTCGTGCCGCGGACAGTATGGCTAATGAACTGTAAAAATTTCGGGTCTGTAGCTCGTTTGCCGTTGTCATACGACGAAATTCAAAAACGTACCAACAGATGGCCCACCCTGTATTATTTGGGCTCTCTGGCCTCGACCTTTCCGTCCGAGCACCGTACGCTATCTGTTCGTACTCTCTGTACGTTGAGCTTGATGTCGATTCCCCGTGAAAGGGGAGGGGGCAATTATAACGGTTCATTATTCGATTGAAAAAGTTGTTTTCGCCAGTGGCCATTCGGGAATTGGGACCGATTCTACGCAACGGAATCCGTGGATGAAAAGGCCGACTACCTCGGCGCTGCTATCCTGGGCGAGTTTGACAAACTTGCTTCGGTCAAGCGGGTCGTCATAAAGGCTTGCGATAAGCGGAAAATTTGACCGCAGCACCTACGCGAGAGGTTCGTTGTTCTCCGAAACCTAGTTAAGGAGGCGTTATCGTCGGTGCGTGATAACTATTACCGGATCTGCTTTGAAGCTGAAACGAACAACGCATCGAGAACCTGGACAAGACTACGTGAGCTGGGCCTTGTACCAACGACGAAGTCACAACCTGCGCCTGCTTTTTCCCTGGAGGAGCTGAATCTCCAGTTTCTGTCGGCGGGAAGTGCATCCACGCCGCTGGATCCTGGTCCGATTCCCACTCTGGGCAGTGAGGCGGCCTTCTCCTTTAGGCCTGTAACACGCACTGCACTCTACTCGGCGTTGCGTATGGCATCGTCAAACGTGGCAGGTTGTGACGGCATATCGCACAGGATGGTTCGGCTCGCGCTGCCGGCCTTGGGGGAAAATATCCTCCACCTTTTCAACTTCTCGTTGGATAACTCGTCATATCCATCGGTATGGAAAAAACCCTACGTTTGCCCGATACCCAAGGTCAAGACACCTCGCTCCTTTTCCGACTTTCGGCCTATCTCGCTGCTCTGTGTGTTGTCGAAGGTGCTTGAGCGCGTTGGTGCAAAACAAGTCTCCATGTACATGGATGCATGTGGCCTACGAGACCCCTACCAGTCGGCTTTCCGTGCCCACCATAGCACGCAGTCGGCACTGCTCCGCATCATTGATGATGCCCGGCTAGCGATCGACAAGCGCATGATAACGGTCATTGTCCTGTTTGACCTCTCGAAGGCGTTCGATTGCGTTCGACACGACCTACTGCTAAATAAACTTGTTGCCTTGAATTTCTCCGACCGGGCAGTGATGTGGTTCTCCGCATACCTCATAGGGCGCACCCAGGCAGTCTGCGACCGGGAAGGAAATCAGTCCTCGTGGGAACCGTTGCGGTCAGGTGTTCCGCAGGGGTCCGTGCTTGGCCCTCTGCTGTTCTCCATCTTCATCAGCGATTTTTCCGGAGTGCTGTCTCATTGCAACTACAGCTTCTACGCGGACGACTTGCAAATCTATCTGCCGGGCCGTCCCTCTGAAGTCGGTGACTGTATTGCCAAAATAAATGGCGATATCCAAGCGATATGCGCATGGATGGATGCGACCACGACTATTGCGATTGGAACAGCGCGCTACCTAAATGCGCTGTGTGCGG